>JAHBCN010013243.1:0-24895 GCA_019359885.1 Listronotus oregonensis | reverse complement strand
AGTATCCAAATTTTGCAACTGGAAACAAGCACTCGAGAAATTTGAGGAGCATAAAAAAGCAAGTTATCACAGAGCTTCTACTGAAAAATTGACGTCATTAAAGTTAATTGTCTTAGGTATATCTGAATACATATACGAGTATTACAACCAAAGTGATCTACCTCTCCATACAATAGTATGAAGAGGTATTAGGTTCACGATAAAATTAGCATTTCCGGATTGCATCAAAAATGTGTTGTTTGGGTCAAAAAAACTCTAAATCAACAATAAAAAAATATGTCTGTCCGTCCGCCGTATTTTTCAATATATAACCTAATTTAAGATTTAAGATTATACTATCATTGTTAATAAACTTGTTTGAAAATCTTTGTATAAAATTTTTGAAACCCCCATTAGATCGCTGGCGCTACGCTACTGTTTCTTATAGATTATTCAGTTTAACAACGAGCTTTTTGCGTAGAAACTTACATAAGAAGAAACTCAATGGAAGAAGTAACGTATGCGAATTTACATCGAGGTGACATCCACAATCTTTTAATGAGTGACGAGGCAAATAAGCGATTGAACATCAGAGTCCTTGGACAGTAAATGTCTGGTGCGGAATTATTGGAGACAAACTAATTGGCCTCTATTTTATTGATGGTACACTAGATGGACAAAAATATCGCAATTTCCTTGATCCGGAATTACCAGCACTTCTCTAAGATCTAACTATTTTACAAAGGCAAACTATGTGGTTTCAACACAATGGATCATATTATTATTTAAAAATAGCCCGTGAAGAATCAAATCGAGACTACAAAGATCGCTAAATTGGTAGGAGTGGTCCAGTTACCTGGCCTGCTAGGTCACCTGATTTAACCCCATGAGATTTCTTTTTTTGGGGCACAATTAAGGAAAAAGTGTACAGAGACGTTTCCACTACCCCGGCAAACATGATCGAACGTATTAGAAATGCTTGTTGAAATATCGACAGAGGGACTCTACGTCGATGTCATGAACCTTTCATAACGTGAACTGAAAAGTGCAGTTGACGGTCACCATTTTAAACATTTATTAAACTTATTTTCTTATTTTTTATTTAAAATTTTTAAATGACTGGACTAGTTTGTATGGCTATATTTTCAACAAGCTTATTAAAAAAAATTAATAAAAATTAAAAAATACATTATAACAAAAATAAAATTGTTATCATTCTTATTATTTCTAGAGCGCAAAAAACGGTTAGTATATAATAGTAAATTGTGAAAAAGTATTGTCGACTTCTGATATTATGTGTAAATATAAAAATATTATAAAACGGGTTTGTAATTAGCAAATGTAAATAGTTTAATTATTAATATGTTCCATATTCTTATGAGAGATTTACGAATAAGCTGTATTTTCAGGACCAAAACGTTTCATCATGGTCAGTATCCAAGGATGATCTTTTGGTTATTAAATTAAATACATTAATACAAAGAAAAAAAACCATAATACAAAAAAGTTTATTTGATAATTAAGAAATTAAGAATAAATTAAACGTCACACTAAAACTACCTTGAAGTGTACGTGTCTTGTTTTCCGATCATACTAAAGAAAAAAATCAAAAAGAAAATACAAACTAATCAAAGCTAATTGTAATATTATTCTTGTAAACAATCAGCAAGACTGCATGTTGACCTAAGGAAAAAAAACAATATTTTCGTTTTATCTTTATTTTCCTATTTAATTCAATCAGTGGTTCTCAATTATTGAAGCGTACTCAGACGTTTTTATGAAAAAATACGAACTAAAAATATAGTCAATTAGCGTAAAATAAAAACTGAGGAAAGAAATTGGATCGCAAGGAAAAAACGTTGGTAAACACTTTACTAATAATCAAAGAGAGGGGTTAAATCTAAATTTTTCTTTAGTTTGCTTTTGCTACCTTCCTATATTTTGTGTCAAGGGATCCATAAAAAAAATGTGATGAATAGGGTATTTTCACTCAATTGTTATTGATAATGTTGTATGTAAAAATTAAAAGTAGGAACACAATTAAGCAAAACCTGCTAAATAACACGGAAAAATACAAACCCCTTACTTTTCTATTCAAGGTTTAATTATCATTGTAATTTAAATAGCCCGCCACTCCCCTAACCAATCAAATTCAACATGCCAAGTCTGTTTAGGAACTATCGATATCGACAATCTATCGATTTTAACGAAATTCAAAATGCGAAATGCTTTTTAGACTTTATACTAAAACACAGCCAGACTACCTAAATAGTTTCAATTGGAATAAAACATAAAAACTTACATCAAAATGGTTTTCACAACAATAATAGGCATGTCCTTTGGGCATTTTCTCAATACCTACAGCAGCACACCAGGCTTTTCTCCTATCGTCTTGTTTTGGAAGAGAAAATAATATTTTTGAGGATCCTAAACTCGGCCGGCTTCTAGTTTCGCAAATAATAATACTTTTTTCATTTTAAATAAAATAACCGAAATTTACTCGAAAAAAGGGTTCATATCAAGGAAAGTTTGGCGATAATAATAACTATAGTAATAAATTAGAATATTTGGAAAGAACACACACTATTTACAAATTAGAAATTATTAATAAATATTAGAGGTTACAGGTTATACAGGTTGACATTGACAATTGACAGGAAACGCCAACTTTGTAGATGTTGCGCATATCGATATTTGATGACAGGCGTATCGAATAACAAAAAGCTGACAACAAAGCAGAAATTCCACCAATAGAAAATTTAGGGCCGTGACGTCACGGGCCTACAAAATTCAAACTTAAAATTGATTTTTAAGGCGTTTCCGGAGGCCAAAAAAATCGGGAAAAAATATTTTTGGCCTTTATTTTCATGTGGCTTTGCAATAAGCTAATAAAAAAAATCATGAAAAACGCCTATTGCGCTGAAAAAATCTTGGGTAAATTTGCCAAGTAACATATTCCAAAAATATATTTCTTTAAGCTAGTCGTCAAATGTAGTGATGCAATTAAGGTTAAGAAGTTAATTTACACATGTCTGATGTTAAAAAAAATGTCCTTTTTAAATTTGTCTTTCCGTCAGCAGATGAATATATATATATATATATATATATATATATATATATATATATATATATATATATATATATATATATATATATATATATATATATATATATATATATATCAAAATTTATTTTATTTTATAAATGTTTCTCTTACCACTCCAGTATTTGGATCTTTAGCTCCATTACTAAAAGTACTAGCCAATGTACTGGAACAACTCTCATCATAGTGAGCATTCTGACCATCGTTAATAGCACTATTGATGCTAACGGTCCACATACTAGCAGCATATCCATCGCAATTGCAATCGTCGTCTTCACCTCCATCTCCACTTGCCCAAACATAGATATTTCCTAGACCATTTCTTCCCTGCAACAAAAAATACAATTTTGTAGCAATATTTTCCATTATTCTCTTGTATAAGATATAAAAAGTACTTTTACGAAAATGCGATCGTGTATTGTCGAGTATTATTAACGTATGAAAAAATATTTATTAATATGCCCTTATTAATGCACGTTTTTCTATTAATAAAACGATTATAATAAATTAAAACATCCTAAAAAAAATTAGAAAATTTATGATTTTCACAATTTAATAATAAAACGATCGCCGAAAAAATATCCGCGTCCCGACTTGTGCCAAATCCGGATTCAAAAAAACTCCGCATATATTTTGTATATGCGGGTGTGAATGCAGATGTTAAAATTGATGCGGAGGTCCTACGATAACAGATGCAGATGCGAATATCCGAAACATCGCTATCACAAACAGAAAGCGTTGTTTCAACTTTCAACATTTTTGCCAATTCTCTGTATTGAAAGATTGTATGTGTATAATAAATAATTAGAAATTTTGTTCTTTATTATTTGTTTCCCTTTTAAAGACGTGTTCGTAAAAATGTTACATTTTTAAACACACACAAGTATAATAATTACTGATGGGCATAATCGGATTATTTTAAGAATCGAATTATTGAATTATGAATGATTTCAATAATCGGATTAATTGATAATTCGAATTATATAATTATTTTATTTTTTAATCGTATGAATTTTAAATTCTTGATTTCTGAATGAATATGTAACTCGATTCCGATGTAACTAAACACAAAGACTAAATATTATATACAGTTTGTCATAAAAGTCCGGGGTCCCCTTAATAATTCGTCAACGGGGATTCTGGACTTTTTTGACGCTGTATAATATATATCATTATTATTATTATTATTTTAGTAAGTAAATTTTCCATTTGCCATAATTTTTTATGGTAATTTTTACTTACCGGGCCCACGGCCGATTTTATTGAAATTTTGTATACCGGGGATTTTTGGAACGCTGATCACGAATCTGAAGTCGAATTTTTTCGTACTCTGCTGGTTTTTAAGTTACAACGCCCCACTCAAACCTAACCAGCAAAACTTTCCTAAAATTCCTCCTTCTTAAAACTGATTACACCCAAAATGGAAGATTTTATCGAAAAACACTTATTATTTTATAAGATAAATTTAATTTCACCTTCATTTAACAAATATTTTTAATAAAAAAAGCACAACAAGCACTTCCCAAAAATATTATTTTTACTTTTATAAATGTTAACAAAATTGTCTAGAGATTTTAGACTGTTTTATGTTGGTACGCCAGGGACCCGCGAAACAATTGAATGGCCTACTTTATAAATTTGAATTATTTTTATTTTCGCGATTTAAATTTACAAATTAAGCGCATTAAATTGTTTCGCGGGTTCCTGGTGTACCAACATAAAATTGTCTAAAATACCTAGACAATTTTGTTGACATTTATAAAAGTAAAAATATTATTTTTTGGGAAGCGCTTGTTGTGTTTTTTATTAAAAATAATTGTTAAATTAAGGTAAAATTAAATTTATCGTATAAAATAATAAGTATGTTACCATAAAATCTTCCATTTTCGGTGTAATCAGTTTTAAGATTGAGGAATTTTAGGAGCTTGTGCAGATGTGAGGTTAGGTTCGAGTGGGGCGTTATAACTCGTGATAAGCGCCCCAAAAACCCCTGTATACAAAATTTTAATAAAATCGGCCGTGAGCCCGGTAAGTAAAAAATTACCTTTTTATAATTAAGTTGTCCTCTCTATTTACATAAATATATACTTTACTATTAAAATATTAAATCTTATTCGTTATTACATGTTATTATTTTTTCGCGACGCGTAATCAATTCTGTGGGATCAGGTTATTTTTCGTAATTCAAATTAAATCTGAATAATCGCATGATAGCGATTATTTCAATAATCGGATTATCGATTATTTTTAATTCGAATTATCCCATCATTAAAATAATGTCCTTTCTACACCAAAATGTTAATCGTAATGATTAAAGAAAAAAATATATATTGTAATATGTCATTGTAAAAAGTTAACAGCGGTTTAGAATGTTTAACAAAACGTCATTGTCAGTGTTATTCAATGATTTTAGTAGACAACCTCTCAAAATTTGACATTTTGCTAAACATTTTAAACCGTTGTTAACTTTTAACAATTGCAAAGTTCATTGCTAAATTTAACAACGCGATCATCACTCGGCCGTAAGTGCATTAAACATACACTTTTAACATTAGCAACTTACTTACTATACAGGGTAATTTCTAAGTTGACGCTTTGTATATAGAACTCATTAAAATAAACAACTTTTTTTTTCAAAATCCTAAAAAATAAAGTACTTACAGTTATTTGTCGAATATGGTCCTGTCTTAACTAAGTTGTCACCACCCAAGAAGTCTTCGGGCTGTAGTGCTTGGACACGTTAAACGTGATTTTCACGCAATGTTGTACACACTTTTTTGACTTAAACCGACCTGACTTGCAATCACGCGAGTACTTGGGTCTAGACTGAGCCCGCAAACGATCGCAGATTAACGACACCCTCCATAAATGAGGAACATATCCACATATTTATTTTTTTTCGATTGTGCCACTCTCGCTAAACGCATTTTAAACAAGGGATTTATAAATTAACAATTAATCTTTTTCCTCGCCTTTTTTTTTTTTTCTAATTTTAAAACCCCAATTGCCCGATTTATTTCATTTACTTTGGCTATTTTAACAAGACTAAAAAACTAAGTTAACTAAAGGGAAATTTAAGTGAATTTTTTATAGTGTACTTAGACACCTTTCGAAAAATTTTAACTAATGAAGTTGTATTTGAAGAGTTTAATGTCACATAAAAAACAATTAGTTGGGTTATTACGCCCTAAGAATCAGAAAAAACTTGTAGGTATCGGTTTTGATAACATTTTTAACAATATAATAAACTTGTGTAAGTCTAAGTGAATTTATTTTTAGTTAATTTAAATTAAGTGTTTACACGTGCCAAAATTTTTAAAAGTGTTTTTTGAGAACTTTAATGTCACTATAAAAACAATAGTTGGTTGAGATGTGTCTTTGTTCCCATAAGAATCCTACCGAATGTAAAAACGTGTAGGTATCGGTCTCGGATATCACCCAGTTGTGAAAAATTTTACTTCTCGTAACTAGTTTTACTTTTTGTTACTAGTTATGAAAAGTAAGATATTTTACAACGTCAATGAGTTTCGAAAAGTGTCACTTCAAATGTCAAAATTAGAAAAAGAATAATTTTTTGTTTTTTACTCGTCTTATAAGATTTTATAATGCAAACATCGGAAAATAATATATTGATCTACAAAAATATTGGGACATTTAGCAAGACCCACACCCTTGACAAGTCAAATTCATGATGTTATGTAATTTAAAAATTACCTGCTAATTTTTGCACAGTTGCTAGATATATAATAGTAAAATGTTATGGTAATACTAGTCTACAAAAATCAAGGGTCTTTTGCTTGCCCTGACCTAAGCCCTAAACATATTTGACGCATGCCACATCAAAAACGCCCCTATTCTCAGAATTTTCGCAAATAAAAAAGTTGTAGGTTAGGTCAAAATGAATCCTCTCACGAAGTTTTAAACATTATTTTATGTTTCTTTAATCCCTAAGAATCGGAACATAAATGAGAAATGTATCTCATCAAAGAAAAAATGATGAAAATACACAAAAACTAACTTGAACATTGTTATGGTCCAAAAAAATGTAAAACACATTTTTTTTTATAAAAGTTGGTTTATTAAATTTGTTTTTAAATAATAAAGAATTACGTTAAGAATTTTTTAATAGATTTAAATTTTAAACATTTGGTAGATTTCCAAACCTTTATTTTTTTCCTTAATGTTTATTGAAAATAAAACAATTTGAAAAATCATTTTTTTTTAAATATTAATTTTTTATAATTTTTTAAAAATTGCAAAATTTAAAAATTTTTTTTTTGAGCTGTCAATTTTTTTAAATTTTTTAAGTTCATCAAAAAAAAAATTAAAAAAAATAAAAAATACAATTTTCTTTTTTTTTTTTGAAAAATCAAATATATATATATATATAATATATATATATTAAAAATATATATATATATATATATATATATATATATATATATATATATATATATATATATATATATATATATATTTAATTATTTGTCTTTACCCGTAGAACATAAAACAATTTACTAGAAATTGCTAAACCTGAATGGATGCATTTTATTGACAAAAAATTTGAAAAATCCCATTTTTTTATCTTTAAAATAAAAATTACCACCAATTTTTTTTATTTTAGGTAGGGACGCGATTCTAAACAATTAACAAAAAATATTTTTTATAATTTGTTTTAATAGAAATTGGTAATTACTTTGTGCTCTCTATATTTATACAGTTATATCTAGTTTAATTTTTATGGCATCTTACAAAAACTACTGCAATTTATCTTAGACATGCCCTACATTGTACACTGGATTGCATAGAGTCCCATTAAATCTTAAATTACCTAATAAAGTTAATGGACGTTTGAATTGTAACAGAATTGACGATGAAGATTCCGCTACAAGTTGTTTTAAAGGTACATTAAATTTATTGGATAATTACATATTAATTTCGTGCTTTTCGCTGTAAATGGGATAGTTTCCGGCATAAAATTAATATCTTTCTTTGTTAAATGTTAAATAATAAGATTGATATCTTTCTTTCTTAAAACCATAATATTTAAAATTTATAATTCTGGGTAGTTATGACTAGACTTTTAATAATAATAATAATAATAATAATAATAATAATACTCTTTATTTCAAAATTGCTACAAGATAACAAAGTGATATAACGTCAATTAAAACAAAAAGAATACATTATAAATTTCTAAGAAATACACACACAAGACTAACAGTTACATGTTTAAATAATCATCTATATGGTATGGTTCTAGCTATACTAACAATTTTTTAACTTCTTTTTTAAATAGTCTTTCACTTTCCAGTCTTTTAATTCGTGTAGGTAATTTATTAAACAATTTAATACACATATATTGGGGACATCTTTTAGTTATTTGAAGTCGGTGCATTGGATAATTTACATTTTCTACTCTTGTATTATAATTATGGAATACTTCAATCCCAAATAGACTTTTATTTTTAAAGAAAAACATTAAACACTCATAAACATAAATTGCATAAACAGTCATTATCCCTAAACTTTTGAAAACTGACCTGCAAGAATCAATAAAGCCCATTTTTGTTATTATTCGCACTGCTCTTTTGAACAACAAAAGTATTTTGAATCATGCTATCTCTACCCCAAAATATTATTCCATACTTAAGAACTGATTCAAAATTTGCCAGGTATACTTTTTGAAGTGCTTGATTGTTCATATATTCCCCAATGACTCGCAATCCATAGCAAATTGAATTAAGTTTTTTTATTAAATTACTAAGGTGATAAGACCAGGCTAAGAACTCATTCAGATAAATTCCCAAAAATTAAGAATTTTCTGATACTTTAATTTCATCCCGATTATTAACTTCAAAAAAAATCAATTTTTTCTGTTTTAGATTGTTTTGTTCGAAAGAATATAATATTTTTTTTTTTTTAGAATTTAATATCAAATCATTTTTTATGAACCATTCCGTAACTTTTCTTAGTAAATTTTTAAAGTTCTTAACTCAGCTATATTTTGTCCTCCTATTATTAAATTTGTATCGTCTGCAAAACTAATGATTGTTTTATTTTCTTTATTTGCTACGGAGTACAGGTCATTGGTGAACACGATAAACAATATTGGTCCTAAGATGCTTCCTTGTGGAATTCCTGATTTGTTTGACAAGAAGTCCGAAGTATGACACTTTCCACTGCTCTTAATGCCTACCACTTGTTTTCTGTTACTTAAATAAGAAGAAAACCATTGTAAGGCATTTCCCCCTATTCCATAACGTTCCATTTTTTTAAGAAGTAGCTTTCTATTTGGACAGTCATAGGCCTTACTTAAGTCAATGAAAATTCCAAAGGTCATATGTCCTTTCTCAAAACATCTAATTATTGTTTTTATAAATTTAAAAATTGCGGTTTGTGTGGATTTTCCTTTTAAATAATAATTTCCTCTCAAGCGATAATTGGTACAATGCATTAAAGGGTTGTATTATAAAACTTCGTGGACGTCAGCTGCGGTTCCATTGGGACAAATAAGCTGCAGTAGCCTTTTTAATAATGACAACGCAGTAATTTTAAAATAATAACGCTAATTCAGAACTAACTGGTATTTTTATTGTGGTTTATAAATATGAGGTGATAATAAAGTAACAATTTTTAAAAATATATTACGGTGTAACGGTGTAACCGTCAATAAACTTTAAAAGAATTTTTGTCCAAAATAATTAGGGAAGCCAATAATTGACCCCATTAAAAATTACATGGGATTTCCTATATCCCGCCCGACGATAGACCACCCGGTATATTTACTTATTTCCTTCCAATTAAAAACTTGTTAAATTGTAGCTAACCCAATACCTTAGAGAAAAAAATCAGCTGACTGTAACATGGTGCATTTTACGTTTACTGGTCGCTCGAACATGAAAATGCTTTCAATGATTTCCTCTTAACTAAAAATTTACCTGGTGATAATTAATTAAAATAGAAAAATAAATTAAAATAAATTAAATTAGCTGATTGTTAATATACTGCTATTATTGATAAAAATCAGCCAGCAGTAAGTAAAGGGAAAACCCGTTAGCTGATGCATTTAAATAGATGCTTCCGCCTAACTCCTGCGCTATAACTTTTCAAATATCAGCTGACGGTTTTTGCACCGAGATACAACCAGCTGACATATTTATTTATACATAGTTGCATATAAGCTATCACCAGGTAAATTTTTCTAGTTGAGAGAAAATCATTGAAAGTATAATTTCACGAATCCTATTTTTAAAAAGTAATCGATTCCAGCCCTCGGATCCTTAAAAAGCAATCGATTTCTGGATTCGATTCAAAAAGGATTCGATTAATACCCAGCTCTTACTAACAACCAAGATAAAGAGGTGTTCTGAAATCGTCAAAATTTAAAAAACCACCTGTATATCTCCGAGACGAATGAAGTTAGCCACGATCTTTTTTTACAGTCACGTTTGTTTGTTCCTTTTTTTTTTTTTGATGTCGGTTAAAAAGTAAATTCCCAATTCCCGTCCATTGTTAAGGTTCTAAATAAACAATTTTTAAAACAAATCATATGGTTTATTTTTTTATATCTTTTAAATGTTAACAAATACATGGTCCATCCTGTATTATAAAATTAAATCATTGTTCCGTAACACCTCGTATAAAAACACGGATCCTTGTTTTACACCATTTTATTGGAAATCAGGTTCACAAACCTTTCTATGGTAACAACAATCCAACGTAACTATCTTCTTCTCTTCTTCTTCTCTGAGAGCCGTCTTGATTCACTACCGGAGGCAGCGCAGCCTCTTGGGCTTTTTGTGCCTAATCTCCCATTATCATTTATACCAATCCTGCCATTAGTCTTGTTCCTTCCACAAGTCTGTATAACCCCCGAGACTGGTTAGTTGGATATATTCCTGTGGGCTCATTTTCAGGCTATCGTGCCCGTTATAACCCTACCGTTATGCGAAGTCTTTTTCTACTTTGTCTGAGTAGTTCTTTCTTCGTTTTTTTGGATGGGTCCCTTATGAAGCTTTTTCCATGTCTGTTCCTATTTCCCAGTATTCCTCGTGCTTTGTTTCTGGATTCATTCCTGGTTTCCGTTCTCTCTCGTGCTGTGGTTTTGGCATTCCAAGGGCAGGTTCTGGTCCTAAGTATGGTGAAATGATTCTGACTCGCAGCCCATCCGCTTTTTCGTTGCCCCTATTCCCGAATGTCCTGGGTACCCACAAGAGAGTTACTCTTGTTGCGCTCCTCCCAAGACTTCCAGGCGAGACTCTACGTCAGCTTGACGTTACCTTGTGGGTTTGCATTATGCCCCAAAGAGCCGCTTCTTCGGCTGTCTGTTATGCAGATCCGCTTATTTTTATAAGCCCTCCTGTTATTTCTTTGCACAGTGCGGTAAAGCATATATTTCCGTTTGAAATACAGAACTGTGTGTTCTCATAGATAACCTAACTTTAGATATATAATGGCTAATCGCATTTGGCGGCAGTTTGATGACCCGCGCGCTAAACAAACGATAGTGTCATTAAGCATGCGTATTTAAAAAGCAGTGAACCAGTGCCGGACTCAGAAATTTGTATGTCAATAATTAGACTTGAGTATTTTTATGAAATATATTTTATATATTTAGATACTAAATTCTTTTATTTTGTGTTTATACATATACAAATTTATTTCTTAGGTAGTAATATAAACAATAAGGTAAAAAAATAATATTGCAAAATTTAAATAGAAAAATAGGGGGCTAATAAAAGATAGGGCAATTTCGTAAGACCCAGTTTTTGTACCGCCGTAAAATGGTTTGGAAACTGTTAGAATTTATTAAACACGTGACTGTCGACTTCCACGGTTTTACGTCAGTTCAAAAACGACGAAGTTTGAACGCTTTCTATATATTTAAAGGGTTTTGCTTTGCTTGGGGATCAGTAAAGAGATCGTGTAATACATCTGTCACCTGTTGTTTAGGAATGGGTTTATTTAACTGACTTGCATATGGCCGTACAATAAACGGTTTTTTGCAGATTTGTTGATCATAAACAGAAGGGTAAAAAAATGTTTATACAAATAACGTTAACTCTTTTCCTGCTTACACTTATGTTTCGATAGCGATAAAAGGATATTCTAAACAACTTGTTGTTTGTCTTTATACAAAAACGGGCATTTATTTACTAGAGGGGCAGCCTTGTCGTTTGGCAGTGAGAAAGAGAAAAAATCATAGTATAACCTTTCTCCGTGGCTCCCAAACCAACGTGCCGATAGATCGACGCGGAGGGACCGACAAATCAGCAGCCGCAGAGCGGGGTATATATTCTTTCACCGACCAATGAGCACGTTGAGGGAGAAAAGGTTATACCGCTATTCTTTCTTTTCTGCACAATGATTCGTTTTTAGGGCGACAAGAGTGCCTATTAGGGCATGCTCCAAGGAAATATGTTTTGATCCGTAATCATACTTAAGTACTGGACTTTTTAGATTAATGCAATACATTTTTTGTTCAGATTTTTTTTAATCCGAAATAAATAATTATAGTGATTTTTTTTCAATTATGATTGTGTTACATTGATGAAACAAAACGTTAATTCCTAGATGCCGCTAACAGCTGCTATGTTCAGGCTCTATTCGCCATTTTGAAAATATTATTACGCAAACGGGATCTACAAACCAGTACAAAAAATCGTGTTTCATGCTTATTGTAACATTCAGAAGAACTAGAGGAATTTAAGGAGCTGACAATGGATTATATGTTTATTTTTGATTAAGAACAACATCTAAACAAATCAATGTATTTCACTGGTTCAAAAACCAGTAACCATGGTTTTTTAACCAGTGTAATATATATTTGTTTAAGTCATCAATTGACGAAGTACGGAACTGGCCGGCGACGAATTTGTAAATAAAATCGATATGCTAGTCCGTTCTGCGCATGATTTAGACCCTAAGAGATGACTAGAGCCACGGCGCACGGACACATTTTTTCGCCCATAAAATCTCACGTTTGAACTGCGCATCTGATACCCCTTTACCGGTCCATATTGAGATCAGTGGTGTTCCTAGTGGAATGGAATTGCAATTTCTCTTCACTGTACTCGCCCGTCGCCCGGTTTTGGAACCATCCGTATACCAGATGATGTCTCCTTAACCGTGCCGGGAAGATCGGGTTGCTGCCACCAATTTCGATCTGGAATTTTACTCGAAGTTTTTGTTAAATGAGTATTGGGGAATCCTCTGGTCTGTTCTCTGTCCAGGAAGCTGCCGCCAACCTCACTTTTTATGTTGTTGTGTCCCAAAGCTAGCGTAGATAATAGTTGGTTTTTGCTTGCAGTCGGAAGTTAGCTCATTCTTGCCTCTCCCATCACATGAGGTTAAGTGGTGTGGTGCGTCCCAGAGACACTCCATGGCTGCTGTTGGGGTTGTTTTAATTAACGTAACTATGCTAACAATTTAACTGTCTCTGTCAATTACTGAATGCTTCAAAAGTCTATGATACACCGACCCTTGCAAAGTTTCCTGTCGCTTTTTGTAGTAACGTGAAAAAGGATCAAAAAGTTTAGAATTAGCTGAAAGAATTGTTTTAATACAAGATGCAAGAAAAGTGCAAAATTAATGACTCCAGGACACTTTACAATGGCGGTTGGAATGGGGAAAACCGAATATAATTTATTTTAATAAATTATTAACCTAAATTAAATAATTTTAACTTCCTACATTTCTATAAATTAAACAAATACTTTTAAAGTCCGTTACATATTTTTTAAAGTTTACTTGTTTACTTGATCAAAAGCGAGGGAGTGATGTATAATTTTCTTGTAAAAAAGGATAAGCTCATCATAACCTCTTTGATAATTTAAGAGAAATTTTAACCTAGGAACTTATTACACCTATGATGACAAAATATGAGGTCGCTTATTTTATGTGCATACTTGGGACGATAAATAGAGTAAGGCGTTTGATGTTGTGTGAGCGAAAGACTCTCTTGAACACTATTACCGGTTAAATTGGATTTGTGGGTTAAATATGCATTTACGATGCTGTTTATAGGTGTACACCACAGCTTTCTGGAGCAAAGTAGCTTTATTATGTAATCGGATTAGCATTTTTTAATTGACTCTAAAAATGGGAGCTTCTTAATACTATGCGTGTACAGGGTGGCTAAACGAAAACGAGAGCAGGTTCTTTTGAGTATTTTTTTTATATTTTTTGAGAAAAACGCTTGTACCTGTATACCTTTTTTTTCAAGAAGAAAAATTTTTGGTTATATGCAGCAACCCTATCCGCAATCCTTTGACCAGGGCGAATTCCCATCCTGAAATCTTAAATAAAAATATTTTTTAAACCCAAGGGTGTCTAAAATTCAAGCCTCATCTTTGGGGAATCGCAAAAACTTAAAGAAACGAAAATCGGCTAAATGAAGGAAAAGAGCAATTTAATGCTGATTTGCCCCCTTTTTAAAAATTTCGAATACTTCCGAAGACTTTTGGAAAAAAACCGAATATTCGCGATTTTATTTTTATTTTTTTATGACTTTATTTAAATAGGCATAAAAAACAAATTTCACATTCTTATTGCTACTTTTTTTGTTTTATAAGACGGTGTTATTAGATTAACATACCGACGTTTCGTCTTTAAGCTGCCATCATCAACTTTGTTTTTTTAAATATGGCCTGGATTTTTTATTGCGTATTTTCCTTCTAAGGTCACAAAAACCAATGATGTATCGCATTTATTTAAAAAATTTGAATTAATGGCAATTTTCATAAGAAACTATGTGTTAGAGAGAGACAGAGAATATATTTTTGGTAAGATATTACCAGGAAATTATTAAAATATTTTTTTTTGAATGCAATCTTTTGGTTTTGGGGACCTTAAAAGCTCAAAAAAATCCATAAAAAAAAATCCAGGACCAAATTAAAAAAATGACAAAAAACGAAAAAGTCCGGGGTGTAAAAACTTTAAAAATACCGTCTTGTAAAAAAAAAAAAAAGTAGCACTTAGAATGTAAAATTTATTTTATTGTATCTATTCAAATAAATTCATAAAAAATTACAAATGCAATCGCAAATATTCGTTTTTTTTCCATAACTCATCGGAAGTATTTAAAATTTTTAAACTTTCAAGGTGGCATTTTGATCAGTATCAAATTGCGCAACTTTGCCTTCATTTAACCGACCTCGTTTCTCTTCAGGTTTCCATGATCCCAATGATAAGGCTCGAATTTGAGATACCTTTAATACAATTAACATTTTGAAATACCTTTTTGCCCTAATGCCGAGTGTTTGTTCCATATCTTTTTTAAAATTCAAGAATAGCAACTTAACCCTTTGAGGACTACTGGTTATCACTGCTAACCAGCCATCAAAATACCTTTGCACAGTTTAGTTCTGTATGCAGCTAATAACTTGTGTAATGCCCAAATTTACGGGTTATCTATTTTTTAAAAATGATTTTCCGGGTGAATATTCTACGAAGAAAATTAGAAAAATTTCACGTAAGTATTAAAATAACATTTGTTTTCTAGAATTTTAATAGTTTTTGACGATATTCCGTTCAGATTTTTTTTTATTTGTCTGTTTTTGTTGTGGTTCCAGCTGGTAGCCACTAGGCACGTAGAAGTTACACCCCCCTAAAACAATGTAATTTGGGTGACGAAATAAATATACCAGAAATTTTAACGGATGATGCACTTTTTTTATATTGAAAACATGGATGTAGTTATTGATAATTTTAAGCCTGAACAGATACAAGGTGGAAAAGACGAACCTTCTGATTGGGACAGCGGGAAAATGAGATTCCTTTAGCGGTACTACAAAGAGAAATGTTAAAAAGAAAGGTAGTATGGGCCGAAAACGTCTCGTATACTACCAAAGTAAAACCGTTTGTAAAACAAGCAGGTCCAAATGTGCCGGGTACTGTTGAGACGCCTACGGATATGTTTTTGCACTTATCTCCCCAAAACTCTTATTGACGAAATAGTTTTTCAGACAAATATGTATGCACTTCAGAAAAATGGGGGAAGCAATAATTTTGTCCCAACAACAAATACGGAAATAAAAGTATTTATTGGCGTAAATTTAATAATGAGCCTCAAAAAAAAACCAAAATTCGAGACTATTGGTCCTCCAAGGAAGAAATGCGTGATTTTTTTATAAGTTCAGTCATTTCCCGGGACAGGTTTTCGTGGATTCTAAGTAACTTGCACATAAATGACAACAACTTACAACCAAAACGGGGCGAGCCAAATTATGATAAATTGTATAAAATAAGACCTCTTCTAACAGCAATCAGGGAAACTTTTTTGTCTTCAATGAATCCCAGTGAATTTCAATCAATCGACGAATCCATGATTAAATTCAAAGGCAGAAGTAGTTTACGTCAATACATGCCTATGAAGCCCATAAAAAAGAGGGTATAAACTATGAAGCCGATTCCAGAGGTTACTGGGAACCCCAATTTATACTGGCAAAATTGATCAGCGAAAAAAAGAACTTGGGTCAAAGAGTGGTAAAGATCTTACTAAAGCGCCAAAAGGCGAAAACCCAAATAAAAGTGTACTTTGACAACTATTTTAATTCATTGATCTACAAAAAACTTACTAGCTCCCCATACGCAGGGGGGCACCATACGAAAAGGGCGAAAAAATTTCCCGAGCTGAGTCTGACAGAAATCTAAAACGTGGCGATGCAGATTGGAGAGTATCTACCGATGGCTTGCACCCTTTTATGATGGATCGTCGAAGTGTGCTTTTTTGTCAAACCACCACATTCCTTCTACTCTAGAAGTTACGTCACGAAAAAGATGGCACAGGGAAGATATCCCTTGCCCCTTTTTAAAGCAATAAAATGCTAACATGGGATACGTAGACGGTTTGTTTGCTAAAAGTATCTACGAAGTGGATCGAAAATCACACAAGTGGTGGCACCACTGGATGCATGCATTGTAAATGCCTTTATTTTATATCAAGCTAGAAGCGCTTCGAAGAATTTGACACTTAAAGTTTTTCGTTTGTCTGTAGGCAGAGGTCTAATTGGAATACAAGAAACTTCAAAAAGGGGCCCGAAAAGAAATTCTCTGGATCAGCAGCAAAACAAATTCAACAAAATAGTTTCGCCTGAAGTCCGGTTTGAACAATGTGCACATTTGCCGGTAAGGTGTGGTTCACTTGATATGGAAATTGCAGTACTGCCAAAGATGTTCATCGAACAATATGGAAGTGTAACATTTAGGTAGGTCTGTGCCTAAATAAAGATAGGAACTGCTTTTTTAAATTTCATCAAAAATAAATACTTAAAAATATTTGAATACCTATTTCCTACTGGTTACCAAGTAATTACATACTGAAGGATAACTAATGCTGACAGCAAAAGAATCTTTTTTTTTGAAAATTTTTATTTTCACTTTTTTTATTAAAAATAATTTCGGCCGCAAAGGGTTGTACTAAAAACTTTCGGCGATATGCATTTTTAAATTTAATATACCATGTGTTGAATTTATCTGTAAATTCTCGCTTCATTTATTAAAAACTTTGCATAGTCTTTTAAACCCATTTACTTGACTTCCAAAAGCTTTCCTACGATTTGTTTTTACGGCATTTAAAAATCGGTAAAAAACACGATTAAAAAAATACACGCAATAGACTGCATACCAGAAGAAGGCTAATGTTTTCATTGCCCGCCGTAAACACTCGTATCTCTGGCTCTAACAACGAAATTTTGTATTAAAATGGACACAGTTTTCTGTAAAATTGTGCAAAGGGTCCTGGACAATCTGGATTTTCCGATTTGAGTATAATTTTCAATCTGTATACCGTTTTTTAGATTTTACGAAAAATCGACAAAAAAAAACATTTTTAGGGGTTTAGACATAACACTAACGCCGCAGCCTTCTACTCAAATTTAAATAAATTAAAAAAAATATTTTTGGGAAAAAAAATTTAAATGTATTTACCTATTTCAAAGTATCGTAGAAAAAGTTTTTGAAAGGTAATTAAATGGTCTGATAAACTGTAGGTGCAATCCAATTATTTTTTGTAAAAAAAGTGTAAATTTATGATCATATTCGACACTTATAATGTAAAATTTAAAAAATCATATTTCAGAAAGTATTTACTCTAGCAATTTAAATTTTTACCAAAATTAGTTCAAAAGATTTAAGCATTATTTTATTAGTCCAAAAATATCAAAAATTTTAGAGCATTAATAAATGACAGGATAAGTCCCTCTGTTATTTTTTTTACTTCAAAAGATTAATTTTAAACTTTTCAAGATTAAAATCGAATAAGGGGCTAAAGTTTCTGAAAGTTTTAAAAATTGAGACTTTTCTATTATAAGTTTGAAGCGAACGGACTTTTTAATTAACTAAGTTTTAGCGGTTTTTTCCAAAAAAACAATTTACTAAGTTTATAATAAAAAGTTAATAGGCTACTTGGCTTTGGTTGTTATTTATCAGATAAGGTACCTTAATTTTCATGTGGGCTATAGCGTTTTTTTAAAATTTATTTATTAATTTGATTAGTAAAAATATAGGGACCTTTTTTTTTTTAAAAATTGTATTTGACTGTAAATGGGAAAAAAAATATTAGAATATTTTTATGGTAAACAAATACACAATGTGTTTTGAGCTTAAAAAATTTGTTATTTCAGAGTTCTGCAAAATACGGGACAGGGTTATTCATTGTTAAGTAAACAGGGCTTTATTTTTGAACGTCTCTGTACCCTTTTTTTAAAAAAAAATAGCCATTGGTGTATTTTTTCCGTAGAATTTAATTATCTAATCAGAAAAAAATTTTAAAAAAAAACAAAAAAGTTCAGCACGAGTGATGTTTTTAAAAAGGAATACCCCGTATATTTACATCAATATATAGAGATTTTCAGAGGAATTCGTGATATAGGGGGGTTCTGGGTTTTTTCCTGCGGTTCTGCTGCAATTACATGCTAAAAATGATATGATATATCTATTTCAAACCTACAGCAAAGTTACAGTACGAAAGAAATATGGTGGTAATAAGAACACTTATAACAAAAAATTATAATATTAGTACTAATTTAAATGTTCTAAATGACCCCCGTTATTTTAGAAACATGATCTATAACCCCTCCTTAGCCTTTCTAAGATCGCCGATATTATTTAAGGTTCTTGGTTAAGACGATCAATTTTATTTACAATTTTTTCTCTCATTTCTTCCGTGTTTGTGTTCCCATTTTGGTAAACGACATTCTTCACGTGCCGCCATAGAAAAGTGTCCATAATTGTAATATCTGGACTATTAGGTGGCCAACTAATAGTGCCGTAACGTCCAATCCACTGATTGTATCGGCGATTGAGATACTGCACAACTTGACGAACAGCATGGGGCGGCGCTCCGTCTTGTTGCCAAATTATATTGCGAGACGTTTCGAGTGGCAATTCTTCTAAAATGTCCTCAATATCGTTTACAAGAAGACTGAGATATCTTTCTCCAGTTAAGGATCCCTCATAGAATATTGGCCCGACAATTCTATTGCTAAGCACACCACACCAGGCATGAAGAGAAGACCTCCCTTGGTATTTAATCTCTTGAAATTTCCTGGGATTTTGTCTTGCTCAGCTGTGCGTATTGCGTCGGTTAAACATTCCCGATGTAGTAAACGTAGCTTCATCCGCCTAAAGAATCGTTTGAAACAGGGTAGGATCGTTATCTTGTTTATGGATTAAAATTTGGGAAACAAATTGAAAGCAAAGTTCCTTTTGTTCACGTGTTAAATGCTGCACTGGAAGAATGTGATATGGAAGGTACTTAAAATATTTAAGTGTTCTCTGAACCGTCGCATAGGTTAATCTTCTTCTTGTAGGGCCATACCTCAAGTTTTTAACTGCGTCAGTAATTGACTTCATGAGATACAAAGTAAAATAATTTAGAATAGCTCGATCCTCGTTTTTTTTTCATTGTTTTTTCTAATAAGTAACGATTTTGTTTCTTCGAATAAGACCTTCTGTTTTAAAATCGTTTTTACTGAAATATTTCGGTGGAAATTTGCAACATATCTTCGTTGTGTTTTCCTGGCGTTTTCTCCGCATTTATAATAGAGAGTTATAATTTGAAGCCGTTCTTCTGATGAAAACCTCATTATTAAACAACTCAAAAAGTAAAAACGTATTTTTAAAATTCTTTTCTTTGACAAATAAGCACCTGTGACCTGTGGCAGCCAGGTTTTTCAGGTGAAACTATCCTTTTAGTGTCATGCAGTTTAGACAATTGCAGCAGAACCGCAGGAAATACATCCAGTCTATATCACCGAATTCCTCGTGAAAATCTCTATCTATTGATAATAAAAATATGCGGGTATCCCATTAAAAAAATACGTCACTCGTGCTATAACTCTTTTGTTTTTGTTTCAAATGTTTTTCTGATTTTTGATATCTACGGAAAAAATACAAGAAATAGCTATATTCGTTTTTTAAAAAAGTACAGGGAAGTTCAAAAATTAAGCCATGTTTACTTTAACATAAATAACCCTGTACAGGAACATCCAACCAAGAATGAACAGGGCCATAATCTGAGCCTGAAAGAATACATAATTTACGCACGGGTCCGTAAAAGTAACAATAGAGCACGCGTGCGTTAAAGACTGTCTTTTCGACAATAAAATGACGTTTAAAAGGTTATTATATATCGATACGATTTTACGAAATAGTTATTTATGCAATCAGTTAGGAAAAGTTTCCTTTTGTGTAACGAGCGCGATTTCTGCCCGCAAAGTAGCGCGAGTTACACAAAATAAACTTTTCCTAACGTGTTCCATACATTTATTACAAGAAAATGAAAAAATCGATTTAATAGTTTTTCGAACCCTGTATTTAGTTCAGTTGCTAAGCGCTGTTTAATAGCAGCGTCTTTAGTGACATAATTAGTTTCAAAAGTTTTTACATTTCTGAAGCCAAAAAATGTCGGAATCTAGTTTGGATATTCTAGTGATATGGAGGAAGCTGTTCAAATTGCAATGTCGAGTCTTATTCCTGAAAAATTGAAATGTACGATTTTTATTATTTTTTATTATATATTTGTTTATATTTTCTTTGTGGTACTGGTGATGGAATGGACTTTTCGCAACTAGTTTTAAATAGTTACCTTTCAACACTAGTGTTGAAAAGTAAAACGGTTTAATACGCCGGTCAGTTTTGAATATTGTTACTTTTTATGTCAAAATTAGAAAATAGTTAATTTCCTAACAAGTGCGCGCAAGCGTTAGGAACAAAATTTTTCCTACGAGCGTCAGATAATACCAATATTAAAGCAATGATTATTTTTTAAATTATGTTTAATCTGAAAGAACTACTACAACATATTTAAAAATGGGAATTATTTGTTGAAAACATTTACAACAAAAGAACAGTTATTAGCATATTGTAAATTAATTGCAGAACCTGTAATTTCATTTAGCGGGTGGCTTATGGAAGCGCTTATTGTACGGCTTGATGAAGGTTGTCTTAGCTCAGAGGGAGTTGTTCATGGTCAATATTTTATTGGGATATATCCTTTTTCTGATTTGTGGATTCATCAATGACTCTCAGCTACAGCCGTTGATTTCCAGCCCCAAGTCGCTTGACATTGGTAATTCCTTCTCCAGAATCCGCTAACATAGTCCAGAGGATCGACGAAAACTATGTCCAGTGTACTTTTTTGGATTTTTTAATTTTAGGTATGCAGCATTTCTGAAGGCATTTACTATTGAATTTTTTCCCCACACATTGCGTCCTGCATGCTCCTTGTTTATACTGGACAAAAAACGTCTGTGTGGGGGTATGTGGGTTTTCGCAAATTTGCATATTTACGGTACAATTGCAGATAAAGTCCGTTATTTGTTTCCATCGGACACTACAAAGATTCTGGAAGTGTTTTTTACTGTCAGGAATTTTCACCACTATCAAATTTTCATTATCCTGTATGTCATCAATCATTATTTTTGTAAGTTCATCTCTCCACAAGCACCGGCTAATCCAAAATTGTAGCAACTTTTATTAGAAGGTAAATATTATCAGGTGCTTCTTTCATGAATCTTGAAACTTCTCTTGCTGAAAGTTTTTGATTTTTTGGCCGGTATCCCACGTTTTGGTGTTTAAGTAGTAATGTTAGCTTGAAATATAAACTTAAATCAAGGTTCCTTTTCACTTTGAGGACACATTTTAACATAGAGTACTTACTCCATAAAGTATTAGGTTTATATTTTTTTTGCAAATCCGCAAAATAGGCCAAGAACACTTTTCTTTAATACTTTTTGTCCCCTTGCGGGAGCACCAGTTTTCGAAATGACTATATTGATTCTCATATTTTCACGAGATTTTGCTGGTAATAAATTCAAACGTATGGTATTTGTTGCATCTAGGATAGAATCTGGTAGCTCCTCATCGGAACTACTCATTTTAAATAATTATTTTTGTCGGATTTTTTTTTAAATTTAAAAAAAGATACTATGACGCCTTTTCATTAAAAATGCTTGTTTGTATTGAAATTATTTGTGCAATTGCTTGTTCATATGGAAACGAAGAAAAAATCTGACATGTGTTAAAATCACCAAGATTACATATTGTTGCTTGACTTGTCCTAATCATTTATTATTATTATACAGGGTAAATAAAAAAATGTTTTTTTGTGTTTTAGTTGAAATATTGAAAATTACGAAGTAACAAAATAAAAAGAGAATGAACTAAAACTTGCAATGGCTTCGTATATTGCATGAAATAGCCTACAATTACTAAAATACATATAAATCTTGCTTACCTGTAAGATTTTAGTGGACTTTTCCGCACGCTCGTAGGAAAAATAATTTTCATCCGATTGGCAGATGGGTAAAGGTCGTACCTAGCTGGGTTACGGTCGTCCCTTATTCAGATCATAGGCTAATAGGTTGTCACATTTTAAAATAATGTTATAAGCAAAATACTACTGGTCAAATACAAGTTTTAATTTTCATGGCAGGACGCAAATCACTATATTTCTAAAGAGACTCAATGGCGAATTTTAAATTTATCACCCTGTTGATTAAACAGAATATTTCCCTTTTCCCCTCTCTTCTTTGTTTTACAACTTTATCTCACCCACAGACTGTCAGTTTATTTGTACATTAAAACAATTTATTTCTATTTATTGCAGTCTAATAGCAGATTTCAATTGATATCTTTAACAAAGCTAAAATTGAAATGGCCATTTTGTGTGAATATCAGTCCGTGCAGGCTCACATAATTTTCTGTCAGTATCAAAGTATTTATGTGACCACAAATCGTTCATGAGTGAAATAGAGATGAGCAATAATGCACGTGGGAGATAAATTTTAGACAATGACCAGTGACGTACGTTAAGACTAACATTAAAAGGAAATAAATTTGAAATTTAACAATAACATATTTACTTTGGGATCTTGAGCCATTTTTTGAAATTTTTTAAAAAAATTGTAAGGGTTTTTTCCCAAAATTTTTTTTGAAATTACTTTAAAAAAAAAATATGAGAACTTTTCTTTTTTAAAATGGAACACACTGTATATTATAACAAAAGATCTTTTTTTTCTGATTTCAAATATTATAATTATTTATATTTGAGTGAAAGTTTTTGAGATATTTTACTAAATTTCCCGTCGATGGGCATTTAAAAGAACAAAAAACGGCTATTATGCGTGTTTTTAATGGCAACAATACTAATGTGACGACCGTGCAAAAGAAATATCACTTATTATATCCTTAACAACGGGTTCCATTTATAGACACTATTAAATACAGATTAAAAAAGTTTAGTGATCGGAAAAGCTTAAAAATAAAGAAAAGGACTGTAGCACGAAATGAAAACGAAGATTTGGCTTTACTCGTTTTTTCCAGAATAATTATTATACTTTTTCTATTGAATTAGCACTAACTTCTTTTAATAATTTTAGAAAATCCTGAAATATCAATCTTGAATGCGAACTTAATGAAACAGATTATAAAATTTAATTAACTTTTAAATGTTATAAATTTCATCCTTATAAATTTATGTCCGTCTAAAATCTTTCTGAACAAAACATGCAGGACTGACCTGAGTATGCACTGGAAATAGCTAGGCTTATAAGGCAGGATCCAGAGTTTTTAAATACAATTTAATTCACCCACGAGTCTTCCTTTACTTTAGCAAAAATGTTTAATCGCAAAAATAAAAATTATTGGTCCCAAAAACACCGACACCAAATTTAGCAACAGAACAATTTTATCGTTTCCATGGCTATCTTATAATATATATATATATATATATATATATATATATATATATATATATATATATATATATATATATATATATATATATATATATATTAATAAAAAATTTATTAATATAATATAATTTATTAAAAAGTTAAAGTTTTTTCTCATTTTTTTTTTCATTTTATCAATGCAATATTTTTGTACTAATAATTTAAAAGATAATATGAAAAAAAAACAATTTTCATGCCACGTGAATATAATCAAAGACCCTTTTATTTAATGGGGGTATAAGTTTTTTTTTAAAGGCGGCAAATGGTCTAGAATTCCGGCCCCCCTCCGTCGCCTTGTACTTTTAAAGACATTTCCCGGTCGTGTATCGTACAACATTTTATTTTATACTGTTTGATCTTTTTTAAAGTAAATTGAAGTGTAAATATTCGTATAAATGAAGGTTCGTATTTCGGGAAAAGAAAAGCCAAAAAGTAGCTAAAAAATTAAGTGTTGATCTAGTTATCTTTAAATTGGTTTCTTACAGTAACAAAATCTATTTCAGTTTCAGTCCGGTAAAGTTACTTTTTCCCGGCTAGTGATGTAATGTATTATTTCCCGACTCAAACTGACAAC
>JAHBCN010013242.1:0-24804 GCA_019359885.1 Listronotus oregonensis | reverse complement strand
AAATTTTTTTAAAATCATTTTTTTTATAAAGGTATAGGTTTTAATAAAATACCCTATTGTTTTTAGCAACGCCTTCCCCCCTTATCTCCCAAATGGGACTGTTTTCCAAAAACGGCACCCCTTTTTTCCCCAAAAAAACCCTGTATTTTAAATAAACCCTTTTTTCTAAAAGGGTTTTTTAAATAACGGCGCTTTTTTCCAATAACGGCACTGTATTTTAAAAAAACCACTGTTTTTCAAATAACGGCACTGTTTTCCAAAAACCACCCTTTTTTTTCCAAAAAGGGACGTATTCTCAAATAACGGCACTGTTTTCCCAAATAACGGCACTTTTTCCTGGCCTGTTTTTAAAAAGGCACTTTTTCCAATGGTTTTTTTTTTAAATAAGGCACTTTTTTTTTAAATGGGAACTTATTTAAAAAAGGGGTTTTTTTTAAATAACGGATGAAAAATTTTTTCATTTTTCCCCAAAAACCCTGTTTTTAAAATAAGGCATTTATTTTTAAAAACGGCCTTTTTCCAAAACCCCTTTTTTTTTAAATAACACCCTTTTTTTTCCCCAAATAAACCCCATTTTTCAAATAACAGCCCTTTTTTTACAAAAATTATTTCCCCCCGGGTAAGGTTTTACCCACTGGACTTTGGCAATAGGAGGGTTCGAACCTGCGGGGTGGGACTTTTTTTAATTTTCAATGTTTATTTAATTATTTAAAAGCCCAAAAAACCCCCGGATGACGTGGGGGGTTCAAAAGAGTAAGGTTCGATGATTCCTTCAAAAACTCCCCTATATATCACCCCAAAAAAAAAACCCCCGGGGTTGGGGAGGATGGTCATAAATTTTTTTGGGGGCAAATTTCTCCATGTATTTCCTAGGGGAAAACCCCCCTTTATTCCGTCATAGTCACATAGCATAACTATTTAAACGTGGGTAAACTAATGACCCCCCAATTTGGGTTTTAAAATATTTTTTTAACATTTTTGCCAAATTACAATTTT
This sequence comes from Listronotus oregonensis, assembly GCA_019359885.1. NCBI lineage: Eukaryota > Metazoa > Arthropoda > Insecta > Coleoptera > Curculionidae > Listronotus > Listronotus oregonensis. The sequence goes on along the minus strand of JAHBCN010013242.1, from coordinate 23,808 downwards.
TAGCCATTTATTTTTAAGATTTTCGCACTGAAAGAATTTAAATTGACGCTGAAAAAAAGGTTTTTTTAAATTTTTTTTAAATTTTTTTTTTTTTTTTTTTAATAGAAAAAAATTTTTTTTTTTTTTTCAAATAAATTTTAAAAAAATTATTACAGAAAATGTCGATTACATTAATGTTTGACGTGTTGTGTAAAAAAATTAAAAATTTTTTAAATTTAAAAAATTTTAAAAGGCTTTTGCCTTTGACATCTAAAATATAATGTAGAAAAAAAAAAAACATTAAATTTAACTGTGTATCAAAGTCAATGGTTAACTTATATTTAACAAAATATTTTTAATTTTTTTAAAATTTTTGTTATCAAAATTAATATATTTAATCCTTTTTGACAAAACAAACATTTTTTTTGGTTTAATTTTTTTTAAAATTTTTTTTAGCGATAAACACAAAATATATATATATATACAGGGTCCCGGCCAATTTTCCCCCCTTATTGTCATTTATTTTCACTTAAAAAATTTTATTTTCGACGTTACCTTTTTAAACCCCGGGGCATTTCAGGAAAATAATTTTGGGGTTTACAGGGTGTCACAAAAAAAAGTGATCACGATGGTATTTTTTTTAAAAGGAACACTGTGTATTTTTTTTTTTTTTTAGGTACCACTTGTAGTCATCTATCTTCCTCTAAAATTTTTTTAACATCGATTCAGTAATTTCAGAGAAAAAATAAAATAAAAAAAACTGTTTTGACCATTGAATTTAAAAATGAATGAAAATACCAATAGTGCTTGATTAATAGAATTAAACAAGGAACAAAATAACGTAATATTAGCGCTTAGTCAGTTTGGTTAATTCGAACTATACAGGTGTCCAAAAAATTTGTTAAACCTTCAAATTTCAAAGCACTTTATTTTTCTTATTTTAAATATGCCCTGTATATTTTTAATTCGTTAGAGGCAGAATTAAAACAAACATTTTTCTAATTATAACCCCTTTAAATTTCTCACACATTAAAGTTATTCGTTGAAAACGATTTTGGAATGTATTTTAAATAATACCATTGAATAAAAATGATAGGTGGCTATGAAAAACAATTTATTAACATTAAAGTTTTCTTATAACGTTAATTATTACCTAGAAATTGGTTTAATTTACCTACATATTAGAAAAAAGTTTTAAAAATTAAAAATAAATAATTATTTAACATTTAAAGGTTGTTCTTAAATTAATTTAATGTAATTAATAAATAATAATAATTTACTCGAATTTTTGTAATACATCAAAATAAGATTTTGTGAGTTAAATAAACTACAATCTACAATCTAATAAATTGTTTTTCATGGCCACCTCAATTTTATTCAATGGTATTACTATTAAAATAGATGCCAAAATGAGTTTTCAACGAATAACTTTTAAAGTGTTAGGAATTTCGACAGGGTTATAATTAGAAAAATGTTTGTTTCTTAATTCTGCATCTAACGACCTAAAAATATACAGGGGCTCATATTTAAAATAAGAAAAATAAAGTGCTTTCAAATTTGAAGAGTTTGACACTAAATTTTGGACACCCCTTTACTTAATAAGTTCCTTGTTTAATTCTATTAATCAAGCACTATTGGTATTTTTATTCATTTTTAAATTCAAAACAGTTTTTATTTATATATTTTTTTTTTCTCTGAAATTACTGAACCGATGTTGACAAAATTTTAGAAACAGATAGATGACTACAAGAGGTACCTAAGACGGAGGTGAGTTGCAGGACCCTGTATATATATATATATATATATATATATATATAAAATATTTTATATATATATTAATATATATATATATATATATATATATATATATATATATATATTTTATATATAATATATATATATATATATATAATAAAATTTAAAAATATATATAATATATATATATATATATATATATATATATATATATATATATATATATATATATATATATATATATATATATATATATATATATATATATATATATATATATATATATATATATATATATATATATATATATATATATATATATATATATATATATATATATATATATATATATAAAAAATATCCCAAAATGACAGAGTACGGTGAGTGCAGTTTTTTTCCGATATTTAACCCTTTTTTTTCTCCAGTTCCGTCAACGCGGTCCCCCAATGAAACATGCAAAAAGGTTCTTTTAAAAACCCTTTAGACAACGCAATAGTGCCACTACGATCGTTATTTTTAAAAACTACTACCTTAATTGATGTTCTAATGTCTTATTAAATATTTAAAAACCAAATGGAAAAAAGTTACAAAATCTATCAGATTGAAACAAGATAAAAAACCCCCTTAATAGATATTCAAGAGTTAGGTAAAATTAAGCAAAAACATAATTATCAAAAAAAAAGGCAAAAAAACAATTATTTTTTGGGGAAAAAAATTTAAAAGTATTAAAAAAAAAATTTTGACAATTGGGGCTTAAAAAAACATATTTAAAGATGGGTATTATCAAGTATTTTTATTTTAGAGTGCCCCCCAAAATTTTTTAAAAAGGGTTTATTTGTTACTGACTTGATGCTATAACCCCAACCCAAAAATTTTACTAAACATTCCTGAGTCCTTATTCTCGTCCAAAATGAAAGATCACAATATCGTAAATTTTTGACATATTGTTTTCTACTGTTTATTTGCTCTTTTACTATAAGGGGACGCATTCTAACAATTAAAAATAAAGTACCAAAGTTTTTATAAAATTTCTCTATAACTAAGTTGAACATACTTTATAAATGAAACAACCCCTATATATTTTTCTGTTGTGTTTTTTTTTTTTAAACATATTTTTTTTAAGCTCACCATTGTTTTATAAAGCTTTAATATGACAAATTGGCCTTTAAAAAAATCGAAGTTTTGTTTTTATTATAAAATTATTTAATCAACAAAACCCCCCCGTCGTTTTTTAAAGAGGGCAATTAGTACAGCTTTATTAATAACAGTGACTAAGAAAAATTTTGGGACTTAAAAAAAAGCCACCGAAATGTTTTTTTTAAATTTGAAATTTTTAATTACAAAAGTTTTTTAAAAAGAGAGAAGAGGTCTAGGGGTTTTTGAGCTAACACAGAGATTTTGTACATTTTTTTTAATTAAAAAAAAGGTGGTGAAATGCATTATTATTTTAGTGCTGAATTAAAAAATTAAAAGGCTCTATAAGGTTGAATTTCCTAATTAAAAAAAGTAAAGAGAAGGTTTTATTATTAATAATATTAATAAAACTAATTATTTTTGTTAATATATATTTTGGGAAAAAAACATAATTTTTAATCTGAGCGATAGATCAATTTTGGGAAAATTAAAAACTAAATAAGAAAAAAATTTAATTTTAGAAGACAATCCATCAGGCGGATTTACATAATAACAGACAGCCAGGCGTCACTAGGGCACTAGAAAACCCCAAGGTAACCTCCAAGCTAACATGAGAATGCCAAAAATAACTGAAAGTCTTGGGGGAACGCAACGGGGGAATTTCCCCGTGGGTACCGGGAATTTTGGGGAAAGAAGTCAACGAAAAAACGGATAAGTTTTAAGGAGACGGGGGTCATTCAAACCATACTAACCACAACCAACCACAGCACGAAGGAAAAAACCGGGAATGGATCCGAAACAAAAGAGGGAAAACTGGGAAAACATCAAAATAGGAGATGGAAAAGGTTTTAAAGGGGGGGCCCCTCCAAAAAACAAAGAAAGAACTACTCGGGGAAAAAAAAATAAGACTTTGTAAAGTGGGGGTGCTAACAGGGCACGATAACCTAAGAAGACACCTAAACAAGATAGGCTCATACAAGGGGGGCCCAAGATGCAAAATGGCGACGAGGGGGAAAAAAGCAGCCTACCATATCCTGGTGAATGTGAGGCTTGGGGAAATTTCAAAAAAAAGGCATTATTTGGGCAACCAAAAAAGAGCCCACAGGAAAAATTAAAAACCCAAACCCGTCTTGGGGGTTAAAGGGGCTTGTAGAAGGATAAGACTAAAAATATTGGAAAAAAAATATAATGGGAGATTAGGCAAAAAAGCCAAGAGGGCGCTGCTTCCGAGAGATAATCAAGACTGCTCCCAGAGAAAGAAGAAGAAGAAATGGAAAACCTTTTTAAATTTTTTTTTGGGGGAAAAGGAAACCCCCACGCATGTAGTGCTTTTGTCCTATCTTATACAAGCTGGGAAAAAGGGATCGGAAAAAAAAAAGCCTATGCCAAGAAGGTACATGGAGAAGACTTTGCCTTTTGGTATCATAAAAATTTAAAAAAAGGCGACTCGAAATGTCCCTTTTAGGCATTGGGGAAGAAACGTCAATAAATTTACTTAGTACTTACTGTACTGGTAAAAGGCTAATATGCCTAACCTTCGCCTTTTTTCAAATTTTTTTATGACATAGATTTTTTTTCAGAGTCCGGGGAGGCCAGGCCTGTGCAAAATGTTACAAGAAATTTTTTTTATTTATGGCCGTATACCTCGTCTTTTTTGGGTTGCGGGGGCAAGGTAAGGGGAAAAACAATTTCCCAAATTTTTGGGCAACCTCAATATTGTACATGAGAGACAGTATGGTATGTTACGAAATTTTTTACAACGTAAGATTTTTAAAAAACCGCTTTTAAGTAGACTAGGCGCACGGCCCGGGGGACAAGGTCAGCCTTTTCCCGAAGGGGAATGTGTGTATATAACACCCTTTTGGTCTCGTTTCGGGGCCAGATATGTAATTTGGTATGTAAATTAAAAAAAGGCCCCCTTTACTTGGGGAAAAATTTGGGGAGAAAGTTATGTCAAGTGATTCCGTTGATATTTTTTACTGACCGATTGACTCATCAAAATGATGGGTCTTTTGGGGGAGTAAAATTTTGGGGTATGTGCAATTTTTTGGGACACAAGAAAGGGAAAAAAATTTAAAAAAACTGCATTTTTTACAAAAAACCCCGAAACAGTGCCGAAATCGAAATTTTTGGGGGGGTTTTTGCAATCTGATTGAACCTGACTTTAAGGTAATTGTCTTAAATTTTAAAAAATGCAAAAAGGGTTTTTTTTATTTACTAAACAAAAAAATTTGGGGCCATTTTTTACCTATTAGACAAAATTTAGGGGATTTAAAACATTTTTTAAAAAAGGGGGCCAATTTTCTATCCAAAATTCCGGCCATTTAAAGTAGGGGAAATCTAAAATTGACCAAGCTCTGCCCAAAAAATTTGATACACTCTTTTTTTTTGGTTTTTTAAGCCTTTTAAATTTAAAAAAAAAAATTATTAAAATTGCAAAAAGACGTCAATACAGACAAATCAAAAAAAATTGGGGCCAAGTCAAAAAAGAGTAAAGCAAAACTGTGGACAGAACTTCCCCTTATTTTAGATCTCAGTATTAAAAGAGGAAAATTTTTTGATCTTCCTAAATTCCTAAAATATGGGGATTTTTAAGGTTTTTAAAAAATTTTTATTGATATTGTTATTTATATGCAATGTTTTCTTTTTTGGCATACCTTTAATTTTTTTTTAATTTAAAATAATTTTCTTTATTAAATTTTCTTTTTTTTTTAATTTATAACATACCCTTGTATTTTTTAAAACTTTTTTAAAAACAAAAAACCCGGGAAATTAAAAAAAATTTTTTTTCCCTTTTTTTTTTAAAAAAAAAGCAAATTTACACGTGTAAAAAATTTTACTTAACTAGGTACTCATGTCTATGTTCATAATTTTTTACCTATTAAAAAAATATATTTGACTCTTATTTAAACCCCCTACAACCCTTATGCAATTGTAGACCTATCTTTTTGAAACATTATTTGACCCTAAATATTTCATTTTACAATACCCAAAAAAATTTTATTAAATTAAAAAACCCCAGAAAAATTCCTGATCCCAAAGTTAAACCAAAAAAATTTTTTTTAAAAATTTAAAAATTTCCCAAAGCCTCAGTTTTTCCGGGGCGTGTATAAAGGGGGCCCAAATTTTAAAAAAAAAAAATTAACAAAGACTGTGTAAAGGCAATTACGTTTATAAATGGGGGATTTTTTTTTGTAATTTTTCGAACTTAACAGTATTAGTTAGGTTTAAAGAGCTTGTAAAATTTCATAATTATTTTTTATTTTTAAGGATAAACTTTATCCAGTTTTTTTTGTCGCAAAATACCAATATTACATTTTAAAAAAATAATGTTTTTTTTAAAAATTTATTTAAAACAAAGTGTTATACAGTTTCCATTACCATTAGTTCTAAGCAATTTAACTCTATGTAAAGCACTAATTAAAAAAACATTTATTTTTTTTATAAAGCAAATTTTTAAGGGGGGCCCGTATACTTCCTCCTATGACAGTTCCAAAAAAGAGCAACACGTAATGCGAATGTTTTGCATTTTTTTCAGTCCAACCCAAAGGGGAACTTTTACATTGTTCGTTTCTTCACCCCCAGAGTCTCCAGACTAAAAAACCTGCTACCGGGGAGAGATTTTATTTCCCCCTCAAAATCTCTAAATATTTAAGTTCCGTATGAATAAACCCTTTTTTCTACAATTTTAAAACAACCACGGAAGTTAGTTCTTAGGTTTGCAGTTTGGGGGGACTGTCCTAAAATTAAAAAAATAGAATTGAATTACAGCATTCAAAGGGCATTGGGAAAAATTTTTTTGCATTAAACTTTAGAATATTTAAGCCTTGGATTTAAAAAATGATTTATTGGTAAAATTTTTTTGGCGGCTGCTTTTTTGGGGATCTCCCCCCCCCAATTTTTTTTTTTAAAATGCTGCAATTTTTGCTTTCGGGCCCTTTTTTTTTTAATCAACCCGGTTTTTTTTGTCATTATTTTAGTAATTATTAAGGTCCCAAACCCAAAAAAATTTTTTAAATTTTTAAAACAAAACCCCTTAACCAAAAAAATTTTATGGAGCTTGGTTAAAAAAAATTTTGCCCCAACTTAACTTCATAAATTTTAATAATTGGGGTAAACCCTATTGTCGAAACAAGTGACATCAAAATTTTTGGGGAAACCGTAAAAATTTTAAAAAAAATTGCCTGCAAAGGCAATTGCAGCACGAAAACTTTAGGCAAGAAATGTTAATATGTTTTATAGTTTTGTTTTTCCCCATGTTTCAGTATGTTTTCTTTGGGAGTACTGTAAATTTTTTTTTTTGGAAAAAGGGGGACCTTTTGGGTTTTTCAGGCCCGGGGGGAAAAAAGAACTTAACCCTGCCAGCCCTATTCCCCCCTTATAAACTTGCAGATCGCCTGCATTAAAAAAGAAGAAAACCTCCTAAACAACCCAAAAATCAAGAAACCCAAAAACTACTTTTGGGGGCAGGTCGGCCACCTAAACGTGGTTTTGGGGTTTTCGCCTTTTGCCAAAAAAAAAAATTCAAACAAATTTTTTTAAAAAATTTTTTGGTTTTTAAAAATTTGGGGACATTCTGACAGCTTTTTAAAAGTTATGACGTTTTGTAAAAACCTGTATATTTAAAATTTTTAAAAAAAGGTGAGTGGGTGTTGATTAATTTTAAGTTTACCTAAAATTACTTTAGCATCAAAACATAGGGGGGTTATCTAAATTATCAAATATTGATGCTACCCATTTTTTTTTTTAATAATATAAATACATTTTTTTTTATTTTACTTTTTTTTGAACAATTTTTTTTTGCTTAAATACTAGAAGCATTCCAGTTTATTATGTGGTTGTTATCAAATCCGTGTTGAAAATTTTTTTGATTTGTGGAATGATGTGTTTTTAATAAAATGTTCTATATTCTTTATGTGTTTGGCTAATGATGGGGAAGTTTCACCTATATAAATTTAAAAACAATTTTTGTTTTTTTTTTTAAAATTTGTTTGGTTTTGTTTTTGTTCCTTAGGATCTCATGGGGGTTTTATGTTAAAAAATATAGTACAAATATAAAATTTATTACCTATTTGTTAAATTTTATTTGAATTTTTTTGGGGAAAAAAATAAAATTTGTTATAAGTCTACTTTGATTTTGTTTTAATTTGGTTTTTTAAATTTTTTTAGAAAGCATTTGTTTATAAAATCAATAGAAAAATTTTTTTTAAATTTAAAATTTTTTTTAAAACTTTTTTTTTTTTTTTTTAAAAAAACAAATTATTTTAATTCTATTAAAAATTTTTTTAAAATTTTTTTTTTACCATTAGGGGTGTTTGGGGAGTTATTTCAGTCCCTTTTTTTGTGTAGGTTTTCCTATAAATTTTAGTTTCAAAATTATTTACTTTTTTTATTTGTTAGAATATCAAGAACATGCTGTTGTGAATTTTGTTCTTTCTCTAAGGTTAAAAAAAGTGGGTTCTTGTGTATTATTGTGTTTTTAAAAAAATAATTTAGACAATGTTCTTATGTTGATAAAAGCAAAATGTCTTCTTTCTTCACCAAACTAAGGGTTTAAAATTGGGGAATAACGCTTTTTTTTTTTTTTTTTTAGGCAAAATTTTTTTTTTAAAATATAAAAACATTTAAAGGAATCTCCTATTACTGATATACAATTATTTTTGTTTATTAGTAAGACAAATTTGCAAAAAAAAGTGCCATATACTACTTTAAAAAAAAAAAAAAATGGAAAAAAATTTTGCAAGAAATCCAAGGTCCCAAAAATATTTTTTTCAATATCAAAAGGAAAAAAAACATTGATTGCCAGTGGTTTCTTTTTTCAAATGGTTTTTCCCCCCCCAAAAAATTCCCCCCTAACGTAATATTTGTTTTAAAAAAAATTTTTTTACAAAATATTCTTCGATAATCTGTTTTAACCCCCTGGTAAACACAAACAAGAATTTTTTTTATGTGTTGTCTTGACATTATTGAGTGTTTAATTAATTTTAATAAAATAACTGGTTTCTATATTAATAAAGAAACCCTTTTATTTTATTAAAAATTTTAAAAGGTATTTTTAAAAAAAAAAAAAAATTATAAAAAAATCGTTTTCATTTTCCCGATTAATAGTTAGTTTTGCTTTTTTTTTTTTATGCCCCCCCAAAAAAAGCTTTTTTTAACCTTTTTTTAAAAAACTTTAATTAGTTAATTTAATTTTTTTTATATAAATCTTTTTCCCCTTTTGCAAAATATTTAATGTAACATAAAGGTTGTTTGGCTTAAAAACAAGCGTTTTTTAAAAAAAAAAAATGTATATAAAATATTTAAATATTGAACCAACACCCAAATTTTTTTTTTAAAAAATAAGTTTTTTTTTTTAAAAATATTTTTTTAAATTGGGGTTTCTTAAATTTTTTTAAGTAAAAAATTTTGTCAATAAAAGGAGAATATCTTTAAAAATTAAAAATATATTGACTTGGGATTAAATCTTAATATATTTTTTCATTAAAAGAAAATCCGGGGAAAAAAAATACAAAAATCTAAATGACAACCGAACGACGGAAAGAAAGTGTTATCATACGATGCAACATTTATGCTATGATAATCATCAGCAAAAAAAAGGTCAACCTACAACTGATTGCATTCCCCCTAATAATATTTAATCAAACAAAGCTGTTTAATTAAAGTAAATTTTTTTGTTACCACAAATTTTTAAAACCAACAAAAACCTTTTTTCTAACTTTCCGGGGTGCGGGATTTTTGGATGCTTAACTCATTTTGCATTTCACGACACCTTTGTTCAACGCGGGGGGGCCAGAAGAAGTTTTACAAAATAACCACTACCTATGAACCCCCCCAAAACATCGGCCCCTTTGTTACCCAGGTTGGACCTGCAGTTTAGTGTCGATTTCAACCCCACATCCAACAACACAAGTTGGTTTTTTCGCGGCCACTGATATAATTACTAACCGTGTTCAGCATTACTTTGATAATCTTATGGAAAGCCATGTTTCAACGCGTGCTTTGAAATGGTTTTTTTTTGTTTAAATGTGAGGTTGTCCCCTTATATATAAGGTATAATTTAAAATATATATTAAATTCGCCAAAAAAAGGCAATATAGCATTTAACAATTAACAACATGTTTTATTTTTATTTTTTATTTTATCCTGGCCTGTTTTTTTTTTTCCTAACCAAATCTGAGTTATTTTTTTTTTACAGTATATTTTCCCCCAATAATACCCAAAAAAAAAAAGGCTTTTAAAAAAAAAAAAAGCACTCAACCCCCTCTTTTTCTTAAAGTTTTTCCCCGTTTTACCTAACACATGTGAAAGGTTTTTTTTAAAAAAACAGATATATTAACCGTTTGGAAAAAGGCTATAGATACAAACGGTGTAAGGAAAAAGGGGCCCTGTAGTATTCTTCAGGGTCCAATAGTGAAAAGGATAAAAAAAAACTACGTTAATGTATATGCTTTATTTTACAGTTTAGTTGTGCCGAAGGTCACCAGATGGTTTTTGGGGTAAAGTCACTCCAAGGCTCATTAAACATAAACGTGGCCCATCTGAATGTAAGCCCTTTTTTTCCCCAGAAAATTGGCCCATTTTTTGATCGCTGCATATATTACCGAAAATTTTTAAAAAAATTTGTATTTTTTTTCCCGTAAATACAAACTTAATTTTTTTTTGGGAACGTACTATGTAATAGAAAATTTATTTTTTTTAAATACCCCCAAGTACCGTGAATATAAATGTTTTGAAACCCTTTTCTCTTTTCCCAAAACCCCAATGATATCAGGGGTATTTTAATAAAGTTTTTTTCTTTTTTTAAGTCGCAAAAAAACCCCCGTTGATTTTAAAAGTGAATAGTCTAACTCCCGGTTGATTATATTTTTATAGGGGGCGTTCTATTAGGAATATATAATAATATAAGTGAGATTATTTGTTTGGATTATGTATTTATTTTTTTGAACCATTAAAAAATAAACTTTTTTTGGAAAAATAAAATAAAAGACGTTGGGTTTAAAATTTCCCCAAAAAAGTAATCCCAAATTTTTTTAGATTTTTAATATTTTAAGGGCTCTTTTATTTTCAGATTAACATTAATTCACTTTAATTCACTTTCAGAAGAATTACAATAATTTTACAAATGGCAATAATTGTTTTTTTTAAAGAATTTTTTCAAAAAGCATTCACCAATATAACCCAGAGAATTGCCAGTTTTAAAATGTTTTTTAAAAAAGGCGGGGGGAATAGTTAATAAAATATTGTTGGGGTTTAAAAATAAACTTCTAATGTGTTTTACCTTCTGTAGGGTTAAGGGGGTTTTTACGCAAAATTGTATTAAAAGCTTTTTTAGAATTAAATGGGATTTTAAATTTTTTCATTTTCACAAGCATTTCTAATTTGACCAAAATAATTTTTAAAACAGTCCTAATTAAAAAAAAAGTAGTTTTTTTTTTTAATTGTTTCCATAATTGTAAAACTGATAAAATAGTTAGTCTTTATCCTTTTTTTAAAATTCTTCTCTTCTTTTTCCTGGGGCCGTCTTGATTCACTACCGGGGGAAGGGCAGCCTCTTGGGCTTTTGTGCCCAAAAAAATAATATAATAGATATATAAATTTTTTTGTAAAATTTTTTTTTTTTCTGTTCGATACTGATAAATTTGGAAAAAATTCCCTTTTTTTTAAAAATTTTTAAGTTTTTACAGTACCCACAAAAACTTGGGGATGTTTTTTGGAACTTTTAATTTAATAATTTTAATTATTAATTTTTAAAAAGTTAGCCGTTATCTTGATCACTTTAAGGGGTTTTTAAAATCTATATAGGTATGCAAAAAAACTGCAACCGAAGGTCTAAGTATCTGAGTTGCTTGTTTCTTTTTTTTTTTTAAAATTATTTAGGGTTTTTGGGGGGTTTTCCGTAAGGCTTGGTGCTAGCTTTTTTTGTTTAACTTGGTCAAGACTTTCATGGTATCTAAAAGCGTTTATTTGTTGTTCCGTTTTCTATTACAAATCTATATTTTAAAAGTTATTTTTTAATGATTTTAGTAAATGCGGCACATCAAAAAAAAAAAAATGGGTGATTCGTCAACATAAAAAAAAGTTTTTTTAGCACACAGCTTAACGAAACTCTTTACTAAAAAATTTAAAAGTTGGGGCCCCGGGCGGACGTTACTTCCCCAAAAGTCAAGACCACCTATTTAAGTTTTAATCGACTCAAATTATTTCTTTCAAATCATCAATGTTTGTAAATTTTGGTAAAAAAAAATAGGCATTTTCCAATTGGGATATTCCCCCCTTGGGGCCCCCCCCACCCAAGGAAAAGGTTGGGGGAAAATTAGTGGATCTTTTTTTGGGCACTTCTTCAAATCCAATAATATTATCTGTGGTAAGTTTTCAAAATAACACAATCACGTGTAGTAACGCAACAGTCATCAAAAATTTAAAAAGAAAACTACGTTTGCTTTTCTCAACCCAAAAAGATTTTTAAAATTTTAACGTTAAACCATCGAAAACGATTCCGCTTAAAAAAAACCTTACTTCGTCTGGACCGAAGACACTTGCAAAACCCCAATCAGGCTAAGCCGTGAGACCGCTGGGCAGAAGGAAAATTTTACGCGGCATGCTTAAGTGAGGGGGGTATTTAAGAATATTTTTTAATTTTGATGATAAATTATAAAAAAATGACCTATAAAAAAATAAGTTGCGTTGTAATATAAAATTTTAACCTATAAAACATTTTTTTTTTTTTTAATTTAAATTTTTTTTTTCGTAGTTTTAAAATTTTATTGGAAAAGTTGTAATTATATATGATATTTTTTTTTTTTAATTTTTCAACGTTGTTTAAGAACCAAAACACGGCCCCTTTTAAAAAAGCGGGGGTCCCACCACGAATGTTTTTTAAGTAAATTTTACCTCTAAAAATACCACAAAACTGTCTGGGTTATCGTATTCAGACGGAGTCTCTTATATATCTAAGTTGTTAAATAAGATCTTACGGAAAAATTTTTAAATTTTTTTGGGATTTTTTTATAATTACTGACTATTAATTGGGTATAAACATTTTTTGGGCATTAGAATAATATGTTAGGGGGCGAAATCAATATTAGTTAAATACTTTCAAAACAGTCTGTTTTTTAATAAAAATTTTTTATTATTTTTTTTATTATAGTTTTTAGACCAAAAAATTAATTTTGTAGTTAACAAAAAAATGATCCTGTTTCATTAATATTATTTTTCTAATGTCAGTATTAACATAACAAAAAATTATCTTAACAAAGCTGTCATGTTAAATTTATGTTTAGAACGTAAATATATAAATAAATCTCTGCTTATTTATAAAACTATTTAATATTAATTTTTTTTTAGTTTGGGTAGGTTTTATTATTTTTTAATTTAATTATTTAAAAATATATTTTTACTTAATGTGTTAATTTTTTTTTTTTAAAAAAAAAAGACTAATTACTTTTTATCTTTTTTTTTTGGGGTTACCAAAAACTTGGTCCAGTTTTATTAATGAATTATATTTTTTTTAAACATTAGAACCGCATTTTTAATCTGATATAACTTAGGCTGAATACTCAAAGAAAATAATTAAAAACTTTAAAATTGGACCTTTGTTAACTTACTATTTTTTAAGTTCAGCGGTTCTAATTCGTATTAATTATTCTTTTTAACAAACGAAGTCGAAATACTGGAGTTTTAATGTTCCTTTTTATTTCCACGTTGCCATGTTAAAGTAAAAAAAGTTTACGGGGGATTGGGGATGGAAAACAAGAATATTAAAAACCCCAAAAATTTTAAAAGGGGTTTTTTGTACCACTTTTAAATTTTTAATTTTGACCCGATTGAGTTGTATTAGAAAAGGACGGTTAGGTGTACCTACTGAGATAAACCCCTAAAAATCTAAAAAATAAACGACCACTCCTGTAATATTTTCAGTAAAAAAAAAAACCACTCTTAAAACTTATAACCTATTATTTAACTAAATATTTTAAAAATAATAAATTATATTTTTCGAAAAATAAATAATAAAGAATAGGGACGTTAACTGCATTATTCTCTGCATAAAATAATTTTTTTAAAACCAAAATACTAAGCTACTTTTTTAACAACTAATGTTATTTAATAGATAAATTAATTTAAAAAAATTTTCAACCCCAAAATTTAAAAAAAAAAAAGCTTATTACACCTAATACCTAAATTATAATAAAAAAAATTTTGAAATATGTTTAAAGCAAAAAAAAACTTTTAATATTTTTATAGCAAAAACCCGTGTTTTTTGGTACAATATGAAAGAATTGGCAAAAATGTGAAAAAATTCTGAACGTTTTTAGGGCCATTCGTCAGATGAAGGTTGATGGGTTTCCGACAGGTGTGGGGTGAAAAAATTTTTCCCAACCTTTTTCCTTGTTCTGGGTTTTTGCCCCTTTTTGTAATGCCCCCCTAACATTTCGCTTTTGTATTTTTCCTTAACTATACTATATCAACGCTTCCCCAAATTTTTCCCCTTTTAAATTTAATTGGCATAAATAAAAACGAAAAAAACATAACAAAAAAAATGTTTTACGAATTTGTTTTATGAATATTGTTGACGATTTAAATTAGCGATTTAAATACCTTTTGTAAACGGGAAACAAAAACAAATTACAAAAATATAGCCTAATAAATATTACTTTCCACGTGAACGATAAGTAATAATGTATATTGCAAAAATAGTTTTATTGTTCCTTTACGGATAACAAATAAACATTAAAATGATATAACTAAAATAGCCAAAAAAAATTTGGGAATTGCTAAATAATCAAGAAAAGCTTAAGACTTTAATACCCCCAAAATTTAATATATTTTTATAAATACCAAATTAAAATATTATTAAATTTTAATAAATAACTAAATCTTTTTTTTTAAAATTAAAAAATTTTTCAATCCAGGTCTTCCTTTTTTGTACCTAGTACCGATACTGCATTACCCTGTTTTAGAGCTAAACCAATTCTTTGGGGAATGAAACTTTTTGGGGTTTTTTAAAAAAAAAACCTAAAGAAATTAAAAAAAAACCCTTTAAAGTAACAATAACATTGTAAGTCACTGTTTCTTTTTTTTTTATCTAATCTATTGTCATGGGGTTTAAAGTATAGAGGACCCGATAAGAGTACGCAGCGGTTATATCTCGAAAATGGCAAAAAAATTATTATCGTTTAAGTGGACAAGACAAATGCCTAAAAAAATTTTGAAAATTTTTAATTCGACCCCCAGAGGGGGTAACTGCTATGAAGAAACAACATTTAAGGGGATCTCAAAAAGTTATAAAGAAGCTATAACTTTTAAAATATTATTTGATAGCCCGCGTAATACCGCATTATTTTGATTTGCGACTTTTTTTTTAAAAATCATGGGAGACCAATGTATTATTCAATAATTACATTTTAATATCTTATGAACCATTTAACCGTTTTAAAATTTTTGGTCTTTTTTTGGGAAAGAGTTCTATGCACTTTTTTTGAAACATTTTTTTTAAAAAACCTTTAGTTTAAAACACATAAACTAGGGGCGTTATCTGCTGCCTTTACATATTTTTTCAATTTTTGAAAAAAAAGAATGAAATGGTAATTTTTTTTAAGGTTTTATAGGCACTATAAAATAAGCCTAATTTTAGTTGAAATCGTTTCCCATATCTTTACCCAAAATTTTTGATTTGTAAGAGAAAAAAAAAAAAATTTAGAACCTAAATGGGATCAAGTTATCTTTGCAAGCAAACAAATCACTTACCCCCTAATAACCGACGTAATTTAAAACGATTTCCCCTTCCTTCCTACTTAACACGGAATTCTTAAGACAAAAGAGTTTTTTTTTTCACTTTATCTAAGCTTAGGACTAGTTCAAAACAAATTTTTTAAAGTGCTTTTTTCGCTACCCCTTTTGGGGGGCGAAAGGACGAGGAGACGGGGGGGCGGAGACTAAAAAAACTCCCCCTACCATTTTTGATACCCGGGGATTAAAAATATTATATTTTATTTAGGTTCTTCGTAACGTTTTTCGGTCACTATTTTTCACATAAAACATAAATTATACACCATTTTAAAGGTAAGAAAATAGTCTATGCCCCTGTTGTAAGGGGGTTTTTAAATGTAAATTAAGAAAGAGAAAAAAGTTTTAAACATAACCGATTTTGGGGGCTTTCACTCAAGGAAATTTTAAAAAATAAACCAAATTTTAAAAAAATATTACAGCAGAACCCCAGATTTAAGTGTTGGTTTTAATAGTTTTTGAAAATTATCGATAACTTGTACCGTTTTTGAGAAAAACATTATGCCCCAAACCTCAAATTGTTTTCCAATTTTGCGGCGCGAATGGATTTTTAAAAGTTTAAAAGGCCAAAAGGAACAAAATCATTAATAAAATTAAAACAAAAAGTACAAAATATTTTGAATTATTTTTAAAAAAAACCACAAACAAACATTCGTGAGCTAGAATGTTCAAAATGTCTTTTTTCATTCTCGATGCATTTATTTAATAAAATCAGCATTGGGGTAACTTTAAGTGTTTTGTGCTTCATTTGGTTTTTTTGTTATTCCTGATGTCCCTTTTTGCCATTTTTTGGTTTTTTTAAAACATTTTAAAAATTTTTTTTGAACCAGTCCTTAGCCTGAATAAAGTGTGAAAGAAGCCCCGACCACGTTAATTTATGTTATTTGTTTTTTTTGAAAAAAGGAACTTTTTCTGATTAAGGTACTCAAATTTTTATATTTTCTTTTTAAATAAGAAAACCTAAGAAGATATCGGTATGCGGTCTTTACTTAAATTTAGCCAATTTTATATTGACTTAGAATCAGTCAAGAAAATATTAACATTTTAGAAAGAACGACAAAAAAATTTTGACCGCTGCAGATGACGCCCCCCGTTTTATATTTTAAACTAAACGGACAAAAAAAAAAAAATTTAAATCCATTAAATTTTCTTTTAAACCAGACCCATAATGTTCAAATCCGTTAAAGGTTACGGGTATTAAAATGTAAACATTAAATAATGTATTGGTCTTCCCCCCCTTTTTTGTGAGATACGAAAAATGTTACAAAGCAAAATATTTATTACCCAAGCTATCAACTGGGTTTTTTTAAAGTGATAGCCCTTTGGCCTAACTTTTAACAAGGGGTAAATTGTATGTTTCTTCGTAGCAGTTAGCCCCAGCGGTCGAATTTTCGAACTTTAAAGGTATGTCCAGACATTTCTTTTTTCCCCCCCGTGTTTGGTTTTTTTTTTGCTTTGGGGGTTTTTGACAGGAATGCATACAGCCACTACATTTTTTAAGTATTATATTCAAGTTTGTATAACCAATTAATTTTTTTATTTAGTATCTGTATAAAATCTTTTTCGATAAATATTCGTATACAACAAATTTTTTTACCTTTTTAAAAACCTTTACAATATATAATAAGGATTCATACAGACATACACTTCGAAATAAGTCACAAATTGGGAGCTGCTTTGGGGAAGGGTTTAATACCATAAATACACTTGTTAAAATTTTAAACCTAAGTAAAGACAAATTTGTAATTTAATTAGGGGTTTAAATTTGGGAAAAAAAATTTGCAAAAGCCCCAAGAAATAATTTTTTTAAACCTCTTTTAAAGAAACTAGGAGAAGAAGGATACCGGCCGTTCTTTTTTTGGGGGAAAAAAAATTTAAAAAAAAGCAGCACAATACTAAGCTTATACAAATTGTTTTTAAATATAGAACTTATATTAAGGATTTTTTAAATTTTTTTTGGGGCCCTTTAAATTTAAAGACAACCCCTTTAAATTTTTAATTAAGGGATTCATTTTTTTGTATTTCCTACTTTTTGGTTTTTTTTTTTTTTTAAAAAGTAGTTTTTGAAGAACCTCCCAAAATTGCAAACCTTAAATCCTGTTTAAAAAAACTAATTGCCCAATTATTATCCAATGTCTGGGTTTTTTTTTTTTTTAATAAATTAGCCCTTTTTTATTTTAAAACACACCTAATTTAAAAAATTTCTCTTTTTTAAAAAATGTTTGATTACGTCAATTTCTTAATTTTTTTTTAAAGGCTAAAAAAACCTTTTAATTTTTTTTTTCCCTTTGCAAAAAATTTGGGTTAAATTCAAATTGGGGGCGCTTATTCTCAAGCCTTAAATGTTTTTATATTAACTAAACGAACCAAAAATTATTCCCCTTTAAATATTTGGATGTTTTAATATAACTAAATTTCTTGTAATAAAAAAAAAAATTTTTTTTAAAGTATTTTTTTTTGCATTGCCAGATATACTTTTAGAATAATACTTTTTGTTATTTACATTTTTTTATATATATATATATATATATATATATATATATATATATATATATATATATATATATATATATATATATATATATATATATATATATATATATATATATATATATATATATATATATATATATATATTTTTTGTTTTTTTTAATTCCTTCGATAATTGTTTAAAACAAGTTAAATAAAATTTGGGCCCCAAACCAATTTTTTAGATTTAATTTAAAATTTTAAAAAAACCATTAGAAATTTTTCCTGGCTCTAGGGCCCTTTTTTTTTGGATAAGATCACATCTGCTGTAGTAGCCTCCTTCTAACAAGGCAAAATTTATAAAATTTATTTTGTGTTCTGATAAAATATGATGTATTTTTTGGGCAAAAAAATTTATGATACTTAAATACTTTTAGAATTTTAAAGCTTTGGGAGTCCCAAGATAAAAAAAAAAACAGGGGTTTTTTTAAAATTTCTTATAGCATTGACTTGGTCATGATAAGATATATTTTTGAATAATATGTAGAATATTTTAAATTATTATTTTTTAGAATTTAAATAAGATAAAAAATAAACAAATGGTTGTTTATGCACACTTCCCAATTATATTACTTTTTAAAAAATAAATTATGCCAAGTATTGTTTTAAAAAATTTAAAAATACGTCGGTTTTAACTTAATTAAATTTAAGTAACCTTTAACCTTTTTCCAAACCCCTTTTTAAAAGTTATTTTTTTTTTTTCTAATTAATAATTAAAAAAAATGTTTGCTTAAAAATTCACCCCTTTAGTGGGGTAATAAAAATTTAAAAAAAATTTTAACTCCAGTTTCTTTTTTTTTTAAACAATATTTTTTTTTTAAGCAACCCCCTTCACCTATTTGTTATTTTTTTTACAACCCCTTTGTTAAAAAAATTAATTAAGGCCCAACGACCCAGGAAATTTGCCACAAAAAAATTTTTTTGGAGTCTTTGACAAAGGATATTTATATACAATAATAATGAGGTCTTTGTCGTTTTAGTGGTTCTTTTTTGGGGATGTTGCCCTTTTTTTACTTTTTTTTACAATTTTCGGTCAGCCAACACTAAAAGAAATAAACCTATTTATTAAAACTGGATTTTTTTTTTTTAAGGGTTTTTTTTTCCCCTTTTAAAGGGGCAAAAAAAAAACAATGCTTATTTCCCTTTTTATTACCTGCAGTTTTTTTTTCAATTTGGTTTCAAAAAACAAAAAATAAAAAGTCATTAAGACAAACAAATTATTAGTTTTAGCATATAGCATTAATTAGGTAAGCAAAAAACAAATTTAAAATTAATACTTAAACCTTTTCGAAATTTACACTTTATGAAAGTCAATGTTTTTATACCTGTGTATTTTATTAGTTTTTTTTTTTAAAAGAATATGAGAAAATAAACATTTTTTTGTATATAACTAACCAACCAAGTTGTAGCCATTGAATAAAATAAATTTGTACAACCCATTTAATTTCATAATTAAAAGGCTACAAATACAGAAAAAAAAAAAAGTAGGATCCGATTTCATGGTTGGGGATATTTCATATTATTTTTTCTTTTTAAATTGCCTAGTTAAGAAGTGTTTCCTGGAAAAAAGAAACTTAAAATATGGATAGCTCATTCGACGCGGAAGCAAATCTGGAAAGGATTTTGGGAATTTTTTTGCCATTTTAAAAATTCAATTGTTTTAACAAAAACGAAAAAAAGGTTTTTTTTTTTTTGATGCTAACAAAAAAACCTAAAGATATTTTAAAATTCAAAAAATCCTTTTAAAAGGGGCGAAATTTCCAAAAAAGTTTCGACCACGGGGAATTAAAATATTTTAAAAATTATGGTGTATTTAGAACACTTTTTAAACATTTATTCCCAAAAATACTTAAAAATTTTCATAAAAATTTGCTGTGGGGTTTTTTTATATACATATTAACAAGATCCCATAAAAAATTTAAAAAAATTTTAACCGTTGTTTTTAATAATATTAAATTTTAAAATATTACCCTGATATTTATTTATTTTTATGTTTTAAAATTTTATAAACAAAAATTAAAATTTTTAAATTTTTTGGGGGATCTTCTTAAGATGTATAAAGAACTCAAAAAAATTTTTTACGACAATTATTTAAACTTTTTTTTTAATGTACAATAAAGGTAAAATTTGGAAACAATTTTTTTAATTAAAAATTGTTAACTTTTTAAAAAATTAAGTTAATTAAAATTTTTTTAAGGGGGAATAAATGCTTTAAAGTGTTTTGAATATACGATCTTTTTTAAAATTTTTAAATTATTTTAATTCCCCTTAAAAAGTTATTTAATGTGACGTACTCGGTTTTGACTTAGCGCGCAACCAAAATAACCCCGGGGGGCCCATTTTAGCGTTAAATTAAAATTTAAATAATGGGGTTCCCTTGGGGTCTTTTGCAATTTGCTATCTCTTATGATTTTGAGTTATCATCAAAAAAAAAAATTAATTTTTGGTATAGATTTTCCCCAAAGGGGTTTATAAGGGGATATATGTATTTTTTTAAAAACAAATTAATTTAAAAAAATTTTAAAAAACACTTTTGTTGTGTAATGAACTTTTGAACTTAAAGTGACAAAAAAAATTTTCATTTAACACAACTAAATACAATAAAAAAAAAGATGTTTTTGGTAAAAAACCCTTGTTTTGATTAATTTGTTATTAAAAAAACAATACCCCGATGAAGGCCCCCGGGCCCAAAGTCAATTGACAAAATTTATAAAAATTCTTAGTAAGCAACTGTTTTATATTTCCTGCCTTATCCCCAAGAAAATCCATAATATAAATATATATATATATATATATATATATATATATATATATATATATTAAAAAATATATATATATATATATATATATATATATATATATATATATATATATATATATATATATATATATATATAGATATATATATATATATATATATATATATATATATATATATATATATATATATATATATATATATATATATATATATATATATATATATATATATATATTTATATATATTTATATAAATATATATATATATATATATATATATATTTATTTTATAATATATATATATATATATATATATATATATATATATATATATATATATATATATATATATATATATATATATATATAAAAAATTGTACAATTTCAAGTTAAATTTTATTTCAAACTATACAAAATGGTAAATTTTTTTTGTTTTTTTTAAGAAATCCTTTTTTAAAAAAAACCTTTTTTTGGGTACAAACTAGATAAGATCCTTCGAGGGATAGATTCTAGACATAATGTCATACATTTTTAAAAACCACGCCCTCGATTTTTTAAAAAAAAACCCCAAAAATTTTAAAAACCAATTGCCGTTTCAGAAAATTTTTTTTGGTAACGGTGATCGGCTTACCCCAAAAAAGTAAATACGTTTTTTTTTTTTGGTAAAACTTGACGTTTTTTAATTTTTTTAGGCAATCTATATCCTAAAACCCGGGGCTAAAGCGGTCCGTCTAGGAATTCCCCCGGGGAGTCTATTTGAAATTAAAAGGGGTTTAAAAGGGGCAAATAAAAATTTTGTATATCAATTTGTTTTTTCCAAGTCAAGAATAGATAAACATAAAAGTTTAATGTTTTTAAACGGAGAATTTTTTTTTAAAATATTTTCGAGACTCAAAGTCTAAGTACCCATGTAGAATGTTAATAACTTTAAGGAGAATTTAAAATTATTTTTTTGGTGATATTATAAATAAACCTTTTTTTAAAGCCCTTGTTTAAAAAACTGTTATATATTTAGTTATTGTAACATTTATTTTTTTTAGTTTTAAAAATTTACATTACGTACCCCTTTGGTAATGTAATGTTTTAAAGATAAAAAAAAATTTTTTTTTTTTTTAAAAAAAATAAAATTTAAAAATAAATTTTTTCAGCCTTTGGGTTTATTTTTAAACTTAATACAATGATATTTTTGGGGGAAAATAAATAGCAATGAAACAACAAAAACATGTAAAAATTGGGGCGCCTTTTTATTTTGTTCATGCAGAAATTAAAAGTCACGACTTGTTTTTGGGAAAAGAGCAGGCAACAACTTCTATACGACAAATTTTTTGCTTTAGCACTTGCTTTGACTTTTAAAAAAGGTTTTTTTTGTTCTTGTTCGGGGAATTATTTTTTTATATATATATATATATATATATATATATATATATATTTTTTTTTTTTTTTTTTTTTTTTTTTAAAGGGGGTTAGGAATCTGTTCACAGACATCTGGGCTGGCTCGATGCGATCTTATGTGCCCAGATATGTCTTGGGTTTGACCGACTAAACCCCTTCCCCTTTCAAAAAACATGACTTTTGGGAAACCGCTTTGGGTTATTCAAGGCGCCACGCTTGTCTATGCTTTAGCGTTTAACGTTTTAACGTATCTCCCCATCTCTGTTTTTTTCCTTTCTAATATGAATCTTATGACACTATAAAAGGGTTCCATCCAGACCCTGTTAGTTCCCCAAATGTTGTCGGCAGCGAATTTTTTTCCCGGTGTCCTCTAGGTATGCCGTTCTTTTTTCTTTTCCCAGTTGGGACATTCAAACAGGGGGGTTTAACATCATTTTTCTTCACAGTAATCGCAATTTTTTAGAGTTTGCTCTTCCCCTCAAACAGGAAAATTTTTTAAACAACCATGGCCTGGGGCGCCTGGGTTAAGGGTTAGTCCACCTCTCCATATGGTCGACGTATCCACCTTTTGGATTAGTCTATATGTCCATCGCCCATACCGACCATTATCCCATTCTCGTTGCCACTTATCAGTCAGGTTATCTCTTGCAGCTTTTTTTAACCCCATACCTTTTCTCCCTCTTCAATTTGTAGGGTTATAGGTGGAATACCAGCAATGACCCCACACCTTGGGTTGAAAATTGTCCGGGGGGCACTACATACTCATTGACATTACGCGCTGAAGACTTTCAAGTTTTCTCATTAGGTTCTTTTTTTTTTGTCGCTTCATACCAGGCTGGATTTTTACAAAATTTTTACTGCACCACGCTTGCTAATATTTTTTTTTGAAGCTCTCGGTCCTCCCACATTGGGCATTAAGCTTGAAAGAGCCCTCACAGTCTTTTCTGCTTTTTCTATAGCCTTTCAATATGTTCAGCAAAGGTTAGTTTTTTTGTCTAAGTAGACCCCAAGATACTTTAAGATTTTTCGGTCTTACTATTGTCCCCCTTTCCCTTCAAAGTGAATAGGCAGTGTCTTTCTTTTTTTTGGGTTGAATAACTGCCTCGGTTTTTTCTGGTGCAAGATTTAGATGCTTCCCCTTTTCCTCCAGTTGGAGATTCTCCGTAGTCCCGTATTTGTTACATTCATCAGCAACTTTCTTTTTTTTGCTGTCGCGCCCAAACCCCCTCATCGGCAAAAAACCACAAGTTTTGACACCCCCCCGGGATCTCTATCCTGGGGGGTCGTTAGAGAACGTTCCACAAAAATCGGACCCAGGGGCCCAACCTTTTTGGGGGAAACCCTTAATCTCATCGTTTTTTAAAGGTCCTGTTGCTCCAGCAGAATATACCCATCTGGGGATATGACGATATAATTCGTATTGGGGCCTTTTTCAAGCCCCTTTTTTTTTTAGCTCGTCCAAAAAATTTTCCC
>JAHBCN010013241.1:0-24861 GCA_019359885.1 Listronotus oregonensis | reverse complement strand
GATTAACAAATAATAAAGATATTATTTAATATTCGTAGAAAGAAAAAAGGTTTTTGTTGTCGCCGCGTTGTTTATCTGACAACTTAAAATAGGAAAGAATAAAACCTTGTTATGCCTTTTTTTAGGCCTATAATAATAAAACATTGTTTTAAATTTTTTGAAAAATTGACAAAATTTATAACTTTAACACAAAGACTGCTGGAAAAAAACAAAAAAATTAATTATTCCAATATAATATCTTAAGCCCTAATGAAATTTTTTAAACAAGACCTAGTTTATCAAGATCATTTGGGGCCGAAAAAAGTTTTTAATTTTTTAAAATTTTTTTCGCTCCTCCTTCCTTCTTATATTTGACAGTTGGGGGAAACGCTTAGAAAAAAAAAGTTTTCTTATTTACCTAGTTTGTGACTAATCCATCACCAACATAAGTTATTATGAAAATTTTTTTTAAATAATCCGTGACTTAAATTTTGTTGTTAGTTAAACGCCCTTTATCAGCAGAATTAGAAACTTAAAATAATTTTCAGAATTTTCTCGATTTTTTTACTTTTTTTTTCCCGAAACCATAAAATTAAGGTTTCCGAGATATCACCGGAGGACGACATAATTGGCCCCCCGTAGATGTTTTAAAGTAATTATTATTTTTTTAAAAAAATATATTTTTAAAAAAAAATTAGTTAAATATTTAAAATAAATTTTGCTATTTTTGGGTTTAAAAAAATATTTAAAAATATAAAAATTTTCCCCCCGTACTATTTTAAATGCTATTATCAGGTAATTTTCAAATAAGTATTTTATTGTTCTGTTAAAGTTTTTTTTTTTGTAAATAAAATAGACATTTGGGTAAATGAAAAATAAAGTTGTTTAAAATTTTGGGATTATCAAAAAAAATTTAAAATTTAAAAAAAAAAGCGTTATTCCTTTTCATATTTGTCTAGATTTGATTAACTATTATTTAACAAAAAAAAAAACAGATCTTAATTAAAAAGGTGGGAAATTTTTCCCCATAAAAGCCGAAAAAAAGGGATTCAAGAGTTGTCAAATTGAAATACTGTAGACTAGTTTAATACAATCATTTAGGAGCATTGGGACACTCTATAAATAAACGCGAATCAAAACTCATCATCTATTGAAATGATTTTCAATGCACATGGTTTAAAAGCTTAGAGTATCTAGTTTCTTAATGTACTTTTTTCTTTTTACTAAAGTCCAAAAATTTTTCAACAATGCATTTTCAAACCTGTGGACCAGAAATTCGGTAAGAAACTACCACATCTATCCAGTGTGAAATGTTATGGATTCTTTGACGGCCGTTTTTGCGAAAAATATTGGTAAGGACCATTTTTCTAGATTTCGAGGTAATCTTCATTTTTTTGTCTTAACAAAAAGTCTCTTATTTGCATATTTTGGCAGATATTCGTGGGAAACTTATTTTTGGGACTTTGGGGGGGCCATTTTTAGTGGGTTCTCACGTCGGAATCGTGATAAACTTTTTCTCGCTCGAAAGCATCCGCGAAGACCAAAGAATTGCGCCACAAATGAAAACTGTACAGATTTATTTACAGCTTTGGCTACTTGCAGGTCTTCAGTTCCTGGACTATTAAGTTTACGTTTAACAATTGTTTATTGGTTCAAGAAAAAAGCCCTAAAATCATCTTTAGAATTCAAGTTTAACCATACTAAATTTAACACAGGAAAAGAGCATTCTTGGAAAAAGGTACCCGTATCTTAGAACAACCAATTTACTAAATATTAGTTTTCTTACGATTTCTAATTAACTAACCTTTCTAAGCATACTTTTCTAAAATGTTCAACACGTTTTTTTGTGTTTATATAAATGTGTCGTTTCTTTATTATTTTAATTAATTTCCTTTTGCAAAAAAAGATACCAAGAAAATTGAATTTGTCTTTAATATTTTTACTTATCCCTAATGTAAACCATTATCATTTACTTTTATATAATTTATTACAAGCTTTTTTCAAGCTACCTGGATTATTAGGCTTTCTAATTTGTCGGTCCCATGTGGCAACTGAAACACTGTATAGGCTGAAAACCTTTTTTAAGAGGTTTTTTTTAACTTCTGCATACACACTTATACCCATACAAAAACAGAAAGGTTGTTAAAAAGAAATCCCTGCCTTTCACAAACAAAGAGTATTTTTATGGAGTTTTTACTGCGTCATAGAAATGATTTACCGAAAGGCATAAAATATTTTTAGAACTTGTTTTAAAACATAAATTATTGTTTGTGGTATAACTCTTGGGCATAAGGAATATAAATAGCTGACTAATATATGTATTTATTACTATATCTATAAATTATAAAAAGTAGGGTTAAGTAGGCTTAATTTTTTTTTTAATATACCTAACATACTAATAAAATTGTACATACTTTTTTAAACCTTACTATAATCTATAATCTATAAAATAAAATAAAATAAAGTAAAAAATACAAAAGAGTACAAAAATGTACATGACAAATAGTATTGATTCCGTCACACTATATTTAAAGCAGATCTTTCTTCGTTTGTTTCACATAAATGGAACATGGAACAGCGAATTTCAGATCGCTTGTTTTGCTGTCTAATGTATTTAGCCAGATCTGGCATGATGCGCCGCTTAGCAAATTTTCTTTCTGCGATCCCTCCTCTAGCTTTCACCTAATTAATTTTGGGGTACTCCAGGGCCCAGTGCTGGCACACTACACCAATGCAGGTAACTTTTTTACCTAACCTTTAATTTTTTAATTAATTTTAAGTTGGGGCTCCTAATATTTTGTCCAGTTTATTGCCTTAAAACTCCAGCTATATTTACTGTTGCAAAAATAGTCTAATGAGTGGGGCAAAAGGATCCCTAAAAAAAAATATTTTAAAAATGTCCGTAATATATATTTTATTATTCTAGGTGTGCTATGGACAATATGAATAATTTCTTTATGTAAAACACAAATTATTTTGGTTCGTAACTTTATTTTCTTTATAAAAAATGCAAAATAATCATTTTACCCCTCGAGTACGGGTAAAATGCCCAACCGCTGTGTTCACACATCGTCGTTGTGGTTGGGCCCAGTAGGATCTTTTGGAACATGTGCTAGAGTTGCTGGTTATCGAGTACGGGTAACATGCCCAACCGCTGTGTTCACACATCGTCGTTGTGGTTGGGCCCAGTAGGATCTTTTGGAACATGCGCTAGAGTTGCTGGTTATCGGAAACTCTTTTGGCTAGTATGGAACGGAATCCGAAGCTAAGATGAACACAAGGCTTTAACTCAAGGTGTTAGCATACCGTGCTGATAAGTGAATGACATCCTGTGCCAGGTGTCTCCAACGGTACCTCTGAGATACAGGGCGACCTCTCAGAGTATCTAGCCTTACTGCGGTAATGCGGGGCTCTGCCGTAGTGGACTATTACTTCCCTAGCTCCAAACAGAAAGCGGACAGAACCACTTTCATAGGAAAAAAGTGACAAAGGTGCGCTGACCGAAACGGATAAATCCGTTTCGAGAGGTGCCACTCAAGGTCACAAGCAGACAAAGGTGCGCCGACCGAAGTGGGTGAATCCGTTTCGTAAGGTGCCCCTGAAGTCACCGGCGCCTGGTTCACGGAGAAGGGCTAATCCATCCCGAACAAACAGGTGCTTAGGAAGGGTTCCCCCGAATCCAAACATAAGGCGAACAGAACCGTCTTTATAGGAAAAAAGGTTCCTGGCTTTAAACAGAAAGCGGATAGGACCGTTTTCATAGGATAAGGCCGGAGATGCGGCCTCAGAAAGAACATCTGGTTCCTGCAACAAGAACCTGGTAGCTACCCACGTCACTAGACCGGGAGAGGAGGGCATGACGAATATAATCGTCTGCTCGTCATACTCTCCAGAAGACAGGGACATCAGAACACATCAGAACACATTGTGCTCGTGTCCGGTAGCGACACAAGTAAGAGGAGATGTAAGAACTCTCTTCCAATCTGGTATCGGATTAATTAGAAGTCCGATTCTATTGGAAGAAATATAAAAAGATGAAAAGGTCACTTTAAACCTAACCTAACCTTACATTGTCAGGATAATAGCATAAAAAATGTATAACTTACCTTACATCAAACACGAAAAAAACGAACTTTTACTTGTCGTTTACCAATTCAGAACTAAAACAACTTTTAAAAATGGCCGACAAAATTTTGGTGCCTCATAATAGTACTAAGATGATTCTACCAGTACGGCCAAAATTTTGATCCGAAAGGATCATTTTGCACCACTCTTTCCTACTTATCTTTTACTAAGCGGGTAAGTTTTACAGAACAAAGAATTATCTAAGGTTACAGACGTAACCTTTGAGAACGATTTTAATTGGCACAAGCTTAGTATATTCATAGCTACAGCAGCTTCTAAAAAGCCACAATATCATGTATCCCAAGTCCATGTCTCATAAATAGCGTCTCTCACCACTAATACTGTAGAACCGTCTACTTGTGAGGTCTTTTACGTCTCTCCAGACCCAAAAAGGTACTTATGGTACATTAATACATACTTAGTCTTTAAATCTTTGTGAAATATTCCAAGACAAAATAATAATATTAATAAATTTTTAAACTTCTTTAATATTATTTAATATACTACCTTAATTTTAGTCCGTCGTGTTAGTATTTATCCTAATTTTATTTAATATTTTAAAATAAGCTTATAAAAAAGGGTATAAAATAAATTTATTTAACCCCAAACCTTTTATCCTAACATTAGCATCGCATTATACACGTTTTAGTGGTTAAAACGACTTCACATGCCGTATTTTCATGTGTATAGTAAAATTTCCAAGCTTTTAATAAAGTGCAACTGCCTGGAAAATTTTGTTATACCAAAATTTGTGTAAGTCAGGTAATTTTCACGCGTTTGCTTTAAAAAAGTGCTAGATTTGAGCTGAAACAAAATCGTAGTGAACTACACTTTATGTAATGAAGGGGTTAATTGTTATTTACATGGCAAGTGCGTTTATGAACATGATTACAACAATAAATGTAAAAAATTAGAATTACGAGGTCGTAGACCGAGTCGTTTTAATCGCATGAGGGTGGTATTTATATTTAAATGAACGTGTGATGTACTGTGCGATCCATTATAAGTGGACCCCAGGTTTTGGCCCTTTTTTGATTTTCAAACCAAAAATTTATTTAATGGAATAGCTTACAGTTTTCTATGACCTGAATTTTTTTTTGTGGTTAGTTGTGGTTAGTTGTGTTTAATTAGTAATAGTGTAATAGTGTCACCTACCAACAAGTAATTGCATAGTCGTCATTTTTTTTTAATAATATGACTAGTTTTCGTCTTTTTTTTATAGTTTGAAAATTTCTTCTATAGGCTTCATAAAAATTGGGGCGGTTAAACGATAAGTTTTCAGAATATTCCGTCTCAAAAATAAAAAAAAATTGGTGGCATCTTGCATATAAATATAAAAATGAGAAAAACGCGATATTGTCTAATGCTACGTTAGAAACAGTCAACAAGGATTTTTTTGCGACATACCATTTTAATAACTTGTTGATAGCAGTTCTTTACCCAACCATTTTAACCGTACCTTTCCCGCTTATTCTCACAAAAACGAAATAGTTTACGTATGTCACGCGTATGTCAACTTACCTACTAATAGTTTAATACACTTTTAAGTTTAAATCTAAATGTAAGGTTTTTAAAGAGTTGCAAAATAAGTCAAATAGATAAGATATAAACCAAACTTTCCAGTCAATAGGATACTAGCTGTTTTAAAGTCAACTGTAACAAGTAAATTGTTTTTTCTATGATTTAAATATAATTGCACCAATTTATCCATTTGGAAATTAACTGATTAAATAAAAAAAATCTGCAATCCAAATAGTCGTTAAACTATAGCAAAAAAAATCACAAAAACCAAAACAATAAAAAAGCCGCGATACCTTCATTATTTTAATTTAACATTTAACATAACCATTATGAACGTTCCCCCGACTAGTGGCGATAGCGGTGGATACCGGGTATAAAGTTATGACGCAATAAAGACAACATATCACCTTTCCCTACGTTACCGCTTTTTGCAAAAATAAACCGGTATGTTAAGGCCTGCTGCACACGTGCCGGATGGATGTGTCCGGTACCGGGCCGGTGCCGTGTAGTGGGGATGGTGTTGCATAGGCTAATATGCACCGCTTCAGACGTGCCGTGTGAACCTTTTCGGGCCGGGCCGACTGGTGGCAACCGGATTGTCGCCGTCCACGCTCACTAGATAACCCGGTGCCGGGTACCGGGTGGTATGTAGTAGAATATGGAAATCTATTGTAGCGTACACACGTGCCTTGCCGGCAGTCTACTGGGCAGTGCAGTCAGTGCCAAGATTTTCGCATTTCTTAATATATTGCAAATTAAAATACAATATAATGGGCATGTCGGAGGAAATAGATACAGAAATTTTAATTACCTTAGTAGAATCTCGGCCTGTCCTGTGGGACAAGAGTTTGGAAACTTACAAAAATAAAATTTTGACCAGAAATGCATGGAAAGACGTATTTGAAGCCCTTAACCCAATATTTAAGGATATGAATGATGGGGAAAAAACAAATTTGGTGAGTAGTTATGATTTTTTTTTTAATTATTGGTTAAATTTTTGACATTTGCCAACTAACTAATCCGGCTTCTGTTAAGAAATACTCCGCAACTGTGTTCCTAATATCATTAACTGTTGTTCCACCACGTACTATTGCGGCGCTGGGTAATTCCTTAAGCTCAATCACTGTAATTGTGTCTTCAATTTTAAAACCATCTTTTTCCCTGACAAAATTGTGTAAGACGACGCAAGCTTTTACTATTTCCACCGCAAAATCTGCTTCTAAATTTATTGCTCGGTGAAATATTCTCCACTTGTTTGACATAATGCCGAATGTGCATTCTACATACCTCCTAGCTCTGCTTAAACGGTAATTAAAGACTCTTTTCTTTATTGTCAAATTATTTCCACCAAAAGGTCGAAGAAGATGTTTGTGAAGGGAGAATGCTTCGTCACCGACAAAAAAATACGGGATTTCTTTATTCGTCATACCTGGAAGAAATATTGCTTCTGGCAATTCTTGTTGGCCATTTACAATTGATTTCCACAGCGAGCAGTTCTTAAATACTGAGGAGTCACAATCTTTCCCATAACTTCCAATATTCACATAAATAAATCGGTAATCAGAATCCGCAACAGCCATTAATAGCACTGAAGAGTACCCCTTGTAATTATAAAACATAGATCCAACTGGATTTACTATTCTGATATGCTTTCCATCAACTGCTTCTAAGCAATTAGGAAAATTTGCTCTTTTTCCGAAAGTTAAAGCAATATCTTTCCACTTTTGCTTTGTCGGTACGGGTAGGCATTCGAATCTTAGTACACTCCAAATAGCTATGCACACTTCTCTGACAATATTACTTATTGTTGTTAGGCCTAGTCTATAGGAGTAGTGTAGGTCAGTGAAGGTACAGCCACTTGCAAGATATCTGGAACAAACAAAAAATTTCAAAGTGATAAAGCTGTCAAACCAATGCCATTTTTTTAAATTTAAAAGCAGGCAGCATTGATTTCCTGCTTTACCGCTTACTTTATCTCTTTTAAAATTATAATTTCGAGTGCTAAATTAAACTATTCAAAAACAAAACCTTTTTACAGGTAAAGAAGTTATGAAGAGATGGTCGAACATTCGCGAACTCAGTACTATTCATCATATGGACAGCAATGTTTCTCTCCTAAAGGAATGTCAGAAGAGCATGAGTCATCGCCAGTATCATCGATTGATTTTGGTAGCGATTCCTAATAATTATTTTCGTTCCACTACGGCCTTTAAATTAAGTACTTACTTATACTAATACTTAAGTCTACATTAAAAGTTATAACATAGTAATGATGTGTCACTTACCTTATTGTAACAGCTAACATCTGCATAGGTGCAATGCAATCTCTCATAACAGTGTCCCGGCGTTGTAAAACGCCCTTTAATTTGTCGTGCAACTCGTGGAAAAAAGTAATGGACATACGAAAATAGTTTAAAAATTTTTGCTCATGTTCTAATAATTCTTGAAATAAAGTGTAAAATGCCCCCACAA
The DNA here is from genome assembly GCA_019359885.1 of Listronotus oregonensis. Classification (NCBI taxonomy): domain Eukaryota; kingdom Metazoa; phylum Arthropoda; class Insecta; order Coleoptera; family Curculionidae; genus Listronotus; species Listronotus oregonensis. The sequence goes on along the minus strand of JAHBCN010013241.1, from coordinate 16,764 downwards.
GAAGTCTTTTTTGAACTATAGGGTGCACCCAATATACTCTTCGCCTTTCTTTCTGAAGTCGACGACGCCGCCGGAGCAGAAGCCACATCACAATAACACGTTTGCGATTCATAATTTTCTCTCTTGATTTATTAATTCCTCTGTTTTCTGCTGCAGAGAGAAATCAACTACGCGACACTGGCACACTGGCGGGACTCCACCGGGCCGAGAAAAAATCGGCTACGTGTGAAAGGTTGTAAAACGCCGCCGGCTCGGTACCGGACATATCTATCCGGCACGTGTGCAGCAGGCCTCTGTCCTAACAATTTTCAACGCGGTATGTCGCCAAAATTTGTATAACGGGAGGCTTAAGTAACCTTAAAATAAATGCCGTCAAAAGATTGCAGAATGTCCGTTTTTTTCGTAATTTTTAAGACTAAATATCTTGAGAACACATCGTTTTACTGCCTTACTTTCTATTTAGCATATTAGAGAAATTTTTAAACTATAAAAAAATATAGACGGATACTAGTCATCCTATTTAAAAAAATTGACGACTTTGCGATTACTTGTTGGTAGTTGACACCACGAAAATTTTTTTTAAGTCATAAAAAACTATTAGCTATCCTATTTAATAAATTTTTGGTTTAAAACTTCTTAAATCAAAAAAAGGGTTAAAGCCTGGGGGTCCACTTGTAATGGATAGCACTGTACAACGTTTTATCTACAATCTAAAAATAATAATTTATAATTTTTGTTTATTATACTCCCTGAGCCAGCTTAAAATTTGGTCAATTATTTCCTACCAAGCAAAAATTGGTAGAATGCATCAGAGGGTTGTATTATAAAGCTTCGTGAACGATAGCTGCGGTTACGTTGGGACAATAAGCCGCGGTAGCCTTTTTAATAATGACAACGCAGTGATTTAAAAATAACAACGTTAATTCAGAACTAACTGGAATTTTTTATTGTTGTTCATAAATATGAGGTGATAATAAAGTAACAATTTTTCAAAATATAGTACGGTGTAACCCAAAAATTTAAAGTTTTTACTATGGATGTAAATTTGTATGCTCTTTAATAAACTTAAAAATAATTTTTGTCCAAAATAATTAGGGAAGCCAATAATTTACCCTCTTAAAAATTACATCGGATTTCCTATATTCCGCCCGACTATTCACCACCCGGCATATTTATTCATTTCCTTCCAACTAAAAACTTGTTAAATTGTAGCTAACTCAATAACTTAAAGAAAGAAAAAGAATTAGCTGACTATAACATGGTGCATTTTACGTTAACTGCTGTAATTAGTCAACTAATGCATTTAAATAGGCGATAGATGCTCCCGCTTAACTCCTGCCCTAAAACTTTTCAAGTATCAGCTGAAGGTGTTTGCACCAAGATAGCCGGCTGACATATATATTTATCCATAGTTGCATATAAGCTATCACCAAGTAAATTTTCTAGTTGAGAGAAAATCATTAAAAGCATTTTTTTTTCATGTTCGAGAGACCACCTGACGTACAAAGCACTATGTTATAGTCAGTTGATTGTTTTTCTTTTTTTAAGATATTAGGTTAGCTACAATTTAACAAGTTTTTAGTTGAAGGGAAATAAGTAAATATCCCGGGTGGTGCATCGTCGGGCGGGATATAGGAAATTCCGTATATTTTTTAAAGGTGATAATTATTGGCTTCCCTAATTATTTTTGACGGTAATTGTCTCGAAAGTTGCTCCGTCTTCGATTTTGACCAAATTTGATATACGGGGTTTTTTGAGGCGCTGATTACGAATCTGAAAAAATATTTTTTCGGCAACGTTTCGTTTTCAATATATTCATCATCAAAATTGAAAATCAAACTTGCCTTATTTACACTATTCCCTCTTCTTTTTGTACACAATTCTTGATTTTTACACTGAAGTGGCACACAATATGTATATATATATATATATATATATATATATATATATATATATATATATATATATATATATATATATATATATATATATATATATATATATATATATATATATTATATATATATATATATATATATTTGTCCGTCCACGTGATTCTGAAGTTATGGCTTGAGCTAAAATCATGAAATTTGGCACAGTGGTAGTCTTTAGCAGTGGCTAGAACCTAACGAAGCCCGTTTTTTGAATTTCGCCCCCGGGACAAAAATAGGAGCAAAAAAGTGTTTTTTTACCGTTAGCCGTACGGAAGGCGTCTTACGGAGACAGAGGCTACTTAATACATCTAGTGTTCTAATAAACGTTTAAAGAACTACAACTAAATGGACCCCAAATCAAAAAAACAGAATACTGATATGCAAAAATGCCTGTCACAGCTTGAAAATAACAAGCTAGTGCATTTTCTTCATCATCTCTATTTCGATAACAGGTCAGTCTATGATTCCAAGGACAGTCATGCCTATGATATGATTCCATAAATGTTATTATCCCCACAAACACCTTTAAAGTCATATAATTGCTTTTGGGATCCACAATTTAATTACACAACCAAGTGCAGAATGCATAAAATTGAATAATTCAAGTCAAATAATAAATGTTTACACGTTCCAAATGCAAATCAGTCCTTCTAAAAATATGAATGTATCATAACTTCAGCGATAAAGTTTAAATGAATTAACTTTTAGTTAAATTAACCAAAGTTGAGCGAATAAAATGGAAACAATTATTTTCACAGTTATTTTTATGCGATTTTCGTTGATCCCCTAAAGTTAATTAACTAAGCTCGAACCGTGAGAATGCGCCTTATTACAATAAAACTCTTCTTATAATAAAAATTCACAAACATTTGTTTTAATAGTACTGTAGCTTCATGGAACAGGTTATTTAAACTAGTATTAGGAAATACACATTAAGAAAATTAACATTTTTTTAGATAGTAACTAACAATAGTCAAAAGAATATTTGGGGTTTTTATTTAATCTATAATAACTTTTTTTTTTAATTTTGTTGATTTTTATGGATTTTAAAAATGACCGATTTTTACCTTTATTAACGAAATATAGTATTTTGTAATTCTAATTAAAGGTATGGCCACATTCTATCAAATGTAAAGCATTAGTAGACTTTTTTTTATTTTAACTTAACCCTTTTTTGTGTTTGGTCGGTTTAATTAAATTATGAATTTGTATGTCATATATTATATAAAAATTTTAACTCTTTTAATTATTTTTTACTTACTGCCTGCAAAAGTGTGAATCTTTTACAGAAAGTTTCAGCTAAAATATATCAAAATAAACGACTATTAGCAACTAGGGCCATGAATTAAATAACAAGTTTTGTAGCCCGTAAATCTAATATAAAAGATTTAGGAAAACTTTCAGCTACCTACTTGGAAAACTTATCCGTTTTAGAAGTGTGGTTTTGATGTCCATAGTTGGGATTTTTTGCTTTTTTACAGGCTTTTACAAAAAATTTATGGTAGTATACGTACCCAAATTGAAGTTGAACATACATTGTTCCGTAGATATTCCCATATATAAATAACTGTTTACTTTTTTGGAAAATCAATGCTAAGCACTTAAAGCAGTTTTTCATATGCCAACTTTAAAACATATAGCCCTAGACCGAAGAAGCTACAATACTAGCGAAACAAATGTCACTCCCCGTATTTGTAGGTTACATTTTTAAAATTAAAAGTGTTTTATTTATTATCTATTTTACGTAAAATTCTATTTACTTAATTCTAAACATCTCTTAGGGATAAAAGATAAACTTCTGCTATGCAATATTTTAAGTTAAAGCGTTTTAACAATCGGATAAAAGATAAAGTTCTCTCTTGCTCAAATGGCAGGAAAGATTTCTGGTCCTTTGCCAAAAATATTATTCAGAACTTTTGCACAAACTTTTTTCCACCCCTTATCTCTGAAGATGGAATTATCTCTACCTCCAAAAGAAAAGCCGAACTATTTGCCAAACAATTTGCTACCAATTCTACGCTTGATCCTCCTATTAATCTTTCTCTTCCAACAGTTTTTCCTGTTTCTCATAAAATGTCCAATATAATTTTTAAAGTCAAACAGATCAAGCGTATTCTTATCTATCTCTTAATACTAAAAAATCGTCTGGGCTGGATGGCATACCAGCAATCGTCTTAAAAAAATGTGCTCTCGAGCTTGCACCCATCCTAACTGGCCTCTTTCGAATCTCTTACGACACGGGCATTTTCCCGGAGAGTGTGCAACCTGTCCCCAAAAAAGGATGCAAAACTCTTCCTTCTAACTATAGACCTATATCTCTTCTTTCAGTTGTTTGCAAAGTAATGGAAAAATTTAATAATTCCCAAATCTTAAAGTGTCTGAAAAAACATAAGATCTTACATCATAGACAATATGGATTCCGTCACAGTAGATCCACAGCTGATCTTCTTTCCTTTATCTCAGACAACTGGAACAAGTCCCTTGAGTTTCTTGGTGAATCCCAGATCGTTGCTCTTGACATATCCAAAGCTTTCGATTAGGTCTGGCATGATGTGCTTCTTAACAAACTTCCTTCTTATGGTGTTCCACCTAAGCTTTGCTCTTGGCTTTCCAGATTCCTTTCTAATCGACGTATATCCGTTAGTGTAGATGGTCATTCCTCCAGCTTCTACCAAATTAATGCTAGGGTGCCCCAGGGCTCAGTGCTGGCACCTACGCTGTTTCTTCTACACATTAACGATCTTCTCTCTTCCACAATTAATCCCATTCATAGTTTTGCTGACGATAGTACCCTCCACTCTAGTATTCAATTTCTTAAGCCACCATGTAATTCTGGTTTGGGAAACAAGCGCAGGTCAATGCAGATATCACTTTCACAAGACCTGAAACTTATCTTGGATTGGGGCGCCAAAAATATTGTTCAGTTCAATGCCTTTAAAACACAGTCATGTTCGATGGAGCGAAAAAAGTCTGCCAATGCTCTTCCCTTACATATGAGCGGCCAAGTTCTGCAGAACAAAGAGTCGTTTAATCTTGTCGGCATTACTTTTGAGAATAACCTCAACTGGCACAAACACATTACATCCATAGCCTCGGCAGCTTCAAAAAAGCTTGGATTCCTCTTCCGAGCCAGGAAATATTTATTTCCTTCCAATCTGTACACTCTGTACGTATCCCAAATCAGACCCTCTTTAGAATATTGTTCTCATGTCTGGGGAATGGCGTCCCCTACAACACTTAGCATTCTGGACTCCATTCAAAGAAGAAATTTTCGTCTTATTAATGATCCAACGCTCACAGAAAGGCTTCCTCTTCTTGCCCACCGTCGAGCTGTAGGGAATCTGTTGCTCTTATATAGGTATTTTCAGGAATTGGCCAGTATAATTTCTTCTCTGGCAGCTCCCAACAGAGCAACACGTAGTGCAAGTTTTATGCATCCTTTTACAGTTCAGTTAAAGAGGCCCCGAACTTTCCGCTTTCTTCGTTTCTTCATCCCTAGAGTGTCACTATGGAACCTGCTGCCCGCAGAAGTTTTTCCTTCTTCTTCCAATCTCCAAATATTTAAGTCCCGTGTGAACAAACTCCCTCTCGCCACACTTAAGACACCCACGGTACGTTAGTACTTAGGCCTCAGCCTTCGTGGACTGTCCCATGATAAAACAAAAAAAACTTTTGGATTACAAAATGAGTTTTTACCAACAAAGTGTGTTTTTTTTTTTTCTTACTGTAAATTTAAATTTTTCAAAACTTGCTTGACATATTATTTAACTCCTATATATTTTAATCCTTGGACTCAGATCCTTGAGATTAGCTGAACTTGTAAACAACCATCAATTTGGAAACTTTCGGCCAATTATCTATCCCACCACATTTAACCCGGTACACTTTCGTAAATGTGAATTGTTATATGGAGAATCCCACTCAGTGGTTACTTTAATCTTTTGAATTATCCTTTTAAACAGACCTATATTATTTCTTAATTTGTTGTCAGTCAAAATTATGTAAATACAGGGTAAGTCTGTGAAGTGGGACTTCTTATTTATTGCTTTAAATATTCAAATTGGAAAAAATTGTTTTATACAAAAATATTTTGGTATTTGCTACTCTATATTTTGCGAACATCGTTATGTATACAGGGTGTATTAAGAAGCCCGTACCAGGACAAAGTTAATTTTTTAAATGACTCTATATTTTTTGTTAAATTTTTGTTTTCTACATAAAATTTTAGATATTTTTTATCTGGCATATCATAGCCCTATATTAAATTGTTTACGAGATATTCTTATTTAAATACAAATTTAGAATGAAAAAATCCGCTCATATCTTCATGTTGTTTTACGATTCTATGGATTTAACGGTTTTTGTAGAGTGACAAAACAGCCATGGTAATAATTAATAAGTAATTAGATATCACATGACGAGTAGAAATAGGTAAAACCTTAAACAAGAAAAAAAAAACGATTAAAACAATTTTTTTTACAGATTAATAAAACTGTCATTTTGGCATTTTTATTAATTTCTATAGCATATATGGTAATTATGCAACTCTCAAAAAAACGCTGAAACCATGGAAACGTAAAACAACATTAAAAGATGAGCGGATTTTTCCTTTTCAATTTGTATTTAAATCCGAATATCTTGTAAACACTTGAGTACAGGGATATGATATGCTGAATTAAAAATATCTAGAATTTTATGTAGAAAACAAAAAATTAACAAAAAATATAGGGAGTCATTTAAAAGAAATTAACTTTGTCCTTGTACGGGCTTTTTGATACACCCTGTATACATAACGTTGTTCGCAAAATATAGGGCAGCAAAAACCAAAATATTTTTTATAAAACGTTTTTTTTTCAATTTGAATATTTATAAATAAATAAATGGGGGGTCCCACTTCACAGACTTACTCTGTATATGGTCATTATGATGGACAGATTATTTTCACTTTTGGGCAAACAAATTTGGAGGAAGTTATCCTAAAAAGGATAAATTGTATGTATAAATTTATCAACTGCCCAACAAGAATTAAAAATTAATCTACATAAAGTACTGTAAGTACTTAAGGACACGCAAGCATTCAACGTTACTCCTGGAAAACGCACGTAAACTCTAAACAAGACATTATCTCCGCTCATGTTTAGCAAGAAATATTATTAAACAAATAACAAGTTAAACACTTCATGTTTGTCTTACTCACTGTTCCAAGTCTGGTGTGTGTGTCATATTATAGAGGTGTTTTCCAATGCAAATATTTTTATTAGAATATGTAGGTACAAAAAGGTAATAAAAGAAAAAAATATATGTAACACTGTACGAAGACTAAGATCTTTTAAAATTAATTAGTTATTCAGGCACACGATAGTGCGCCAAGCCAAGTTCCGGCCTACCGCAGAAAGGTGTGTATTTTACACGAAATGTTTTAGTCGATTTTTCCCCTATCATAACTTCAGTCCCGTTCCACATCAAGGCATAAAATTTAGTATGTAAATTCACATAAGTAATTTAACAGCCTATGATAAAATTGAAAAAGTTATGTCAAGTGATCTTTGGGATATTTGATTTTAAAAATCGCCTATTAATTGACTGACTTATTGACTAGTAAAAAATATGGGGCACTTGCTAAAGGAAAAGAAACTTTAAATTTGGTATATAGGTAGATTTAAGGATGCCAGTAAAAAAATTATGAAAATATTACTTTATTTAAATAATAAATTGTACTGATTATTAATACTGAATTATCTATCCAAGAAGAAGAAGAGTTTAAAGAAAAGAGCCTTCGGGTAATTCTAATGGCAAAACTCCCGAGTAACGATTTTTGGCTGATTTTCATGAATGCTGCAATTTTCCCAGAGCATCCCCAGTGCGCCCCAGGGTAATTCTAATGCCAAAATTAAATTCGGCATCCCCTAAAATCTCCGAGTATCGATTTTCAAGCAATTTTTCCGAGTTTCCAGTCGTTCTTATAATATTGCAAGTAATTATGCAATTTCGAAATGCATTTATTGCACCAGAATGCATTTTTCAAAAATGGCATAGCATATACCGGGTGGTGCATGGCCAGACTGGCCAATCCCATGTAAATTTTGATACATTAATATATTGGCTCCCCTATTGAATTTACAACAAAATTGTATTAGACTATTTTAAAGACGTTAATAGGATTAGCTCTTGAGCAATTAAAAGTTATTTAAGAAAAACTATTTGTAAAATCGTTGCATACCTGCAAGATACCTTAATAAATCCACCAGTAATAAATAAAATGTCTTGTCAACTTTTTAATTGACGTTTTACTTTGTATTAGTTATTTCAAAATGTTTTACAGTATTAAAGAGAAAATAACAATAATTAAACGGTATTACATGGAAAATAGTTATCGAAGAGTATCCGACATGTTCTCTACGTTTTTTCCTGACAGACACATTTCAAGTAAGACAACAGTTCAAAATATCGTTTAGGTACTGTTATTAATGATAACTGCTTAGAGCGAAATAATAATGTACTCGATGGAAGAGCTCAAAGAAAATAATGTCGATTTGGTTGTTTTACTTCATGTGAAGAAAATAAAGGAAATAGCACCAGGCTTCTTGGCAAAGTTGTAGAAAAGGATTACAGCACAGTACTACGCAAATTGAAATATAAAATATCATCCATACAAATATCAAAGATATTAGGATTAAGGGAAGGCGATGAGATTCGAAGAGGCAGATTTTGTTTGAAGTTATGGAAATGGCGAATAACGATAGGGACTTCTTACGCAATATTTGTTTTAGTGACAAATGCACCTTCACATTAAAACAATGAACCAAATGTTTAAAACATCAGATACCGGAGCAAAGGAAATGAACACAGATTTGTATCTACAAGGACTCAAAACCCTCAAAAGGTAAACGTTTGGGCGGGTATTTTTGGACATCGGATTATTGGACCTTTTTTCTTGAATCACAATTTGACAACAGAAACATTTTTAAAACTATTACTAAATCAAGTGGGGCCGGCATTGGAAGAAGTTGCACCTAACAATCAAGACATTTGGTTTCAAATGAATGGTTGTCCTGCACAGAATTCACGAGAAGTAAGGGAATATGTTCAAAATGTTTTTAATGGACTCACTATAGCACTAAATTACACCATAAATTGACCAGCTAGGTCTCCTGATCTTTCGCCAAACGACTTCTTCCTTTGGGGTCATATCAAAAATGTTATTTATACAAATTTGAGTTATCAAAATTTAGAAGAATTAAAAGTTTCAATTTCAGCGGCGTGCGATCGACTATCGGCATTTCAACTTCATAATGTAAGAACTGAATTTTATAACCGTTTAGGATATTGCTTGGCAGTAAACGGAGGTCTGTTAGAGCATTTAATTAAAAAACATTAGCTTTTAGTTTCAATGTGTTGTGTTAAAACGTATTTTTAGACAGTTTTTAAGTGTGTTTTTCACCTTTCTATAAAATTGTTCAATTATGTAAAAATCTCATTATGTAGTTGAATGTAAGGTAATTTTTTACTTACCGGGCCCACGGCCCATTTTACTGAAATTTAGTATACAGAGGTTTTTGTGGGCGCTGATTACGAATCTGAAATCCAATTTTGTCGGACACTTCTAGTTTTTGAGTTACCAACGCCCCCTCGAACCTAACCTCAAAACTGTACAAATTTTAAAATTCCTCCTTCTTAAAACTAATTACAGCCAAAATGGAAGATTTTATGGAAATACACTTATTATTTTATAAGATAAAAATTTAATTTCACCTTTATTTAACAAATATTTTAATAAAAAAAAGACAACAAAAATATTATTTTACTCTTAAAAATGTCAACAAAATTGTCTAGTGATTTGAGAGTTTTATGTTGGTACGCCAGACACTCATGAAACAATTAAATGGCCTACTTTATAAATTTAAATTATTTTATTTTTCGGCAGAGTTTCGGGATTTAAATTTGAAAAGGAAGCCATTGGTGTTTTTTGGTTGCCTGGCGTACCAACAAAACTGTCTAAAATCACTAGACAATTTGTTGACATTTTTAAAGTAAAAATAAAATTTTGTTGTGCTATTTTTTATTAAAAATATTTGTTAAATAGAAGGTGAAATCAAATTTATCTTATAAAATAATAAGTGTATTTCCATAAAATCTTCCATTTTCATAAACAGTTTTAAGAAGGAGGAATTTTAAGGGAAGTTTGTACAATTTTGAGGTTAGGTCCGAGTGGGGCGTTATATCATAAAAACTAAAAGTGTCAAACAAGACTTCAAGATTCGTGATCAGCGCTTAAAAAACCCAGCATACAAAATTTCAATAAAATCGGCCGTGGGCCCGGTAAGTAAAATTACCGAATGTAATTACTTGTATTTATTAAAGGATTACAACCATTATATTTTCTTCAATACTGTAAAACATGTTGAAATAACTAATACAAAGTAAAATGTGAATTAAAAAAGTTGACAAGACATTTTATTTATTACTGGTGGATTCATTAAGGTATGTAGCAGGTATGCAACGATTTTACAAATAGTTTTCTTAAATAACTTTTTAATTGCCTTATCAGAAAAAAAAACGAAATTAATTATGTGAGTAATCTTATCAACGTCTTCAAAATAGTCTAATACAATTTTGTTGTAAATTCAATAGGGGAGCCAATATTTCAATGTATCAAAATTTACATGGGATTTCCTATGGCCAGTCTGGCGATACACCACCCGGTAGACTTTTTTCCTAGGAGCTTTCTTAACACAATGCAAAAAACCGCATCTTAATATCTGTTGGCCTAACCGCGAGCTAGGAGAAGAAGGTCAGTAGGAGAATTAGCCCGGGCGGTTAAGCTTTTTGGCTAAAAGTTTATCTGTTTCTTATGATAGGAACGTAAAATTTTTCTAGCATTTTGGGAAAATTACCGAAATGTTTTCTTAAATATTTGATAGAAAAATAGTAGTTTTTCTATGGTCTCGTACAAAACTGTACATTTTTTTTAGCTAATTAAGCTATTCTAAAAATTTCTCTGTGTCAATTATAAAATGATAAAATTGGCGTATTAACTGTAGCAGGGCAGGCTTTGGCTGAAATATTGATTATAAAAGTGATGGGTAAATGGTATATTAAAAAAGTAGCTGAATAGTCAAGGTATCATTTAAACTTTGTGATAATATAACTTGTCAATAATGTATACAAAAGTGACAAGTGATACTGGGTGTCTCAAAAACTGTAAATAATTTTTAAATTTGAATAGAAATATTCTGACTACTCGTTATTTAAAGTTAAAATGGTTAAAATTTGGATAAAACTTAAATATATTCTCATCGTTTTTAATTTTTTTGACGTAATATCATACATAACATTAATATGTTGTAAGTGATATATTTTTATTAAGAAAAATAAAAATGGGTGACTTGTTAATTGGTTTTAGGTTTTCCTAAAATCACTTCAGTATCAAGCAAAGGTAACCATGTGTTATTTAAATAAAGTAATATTGATGCTACTAAATTATCTTTATTTAATTATATACAGTGTGGTCGGTAACGAATGCGCCATAAAGCAATCGTAGTTTAAACTCGTAAAAATAACGATGTTAAACCAAATATGCCGTAGTAAAATGTCGTTCATTAGTGAGATACAGGGTGTTAAAGTTTAATTTTAGAAATTTGCATTTCTCTATAACTCAAGTTGTTTTTGAGATATCGACATCAAAACTGAGGATCAGGGGTTTTTGGGAATGAGGAATATGATTTTATTCTAGTTTTTGACATATATTTCGGTTAAACAAACCGTTTCAAAATATTTGCTTTTAAACATTCTATTGCACAGTCAAAAAATAGATAACACTAAATTGAGATAACACTTAATAACAAATTAAATAATGAAATCACTTCATTATGGATTAAGGAAATGCCTAGAAGAGAATGGTGGACATTTTGCGCATTTGTTGAAGTAATTCCATTATTTTATTCGTTATTAAATGTTAATTCAATTTGGTGTTAGCTATTTTTTGACTGTGCAATATAATGTTTAAATGCAAATATTTCGAAAACGGTTTGTTTAACCGAAATAAATGTAGTACACCCTGTTTTCTTAAAAATCATTACTCTATCACATACTTTTATAAAAAATAATAAAACGGTAACAGAAAAAAAAGTTATGGCATTAAACCTTGTGTAAATATGGTGTAACCAGCGCCATCTACACTTTATGTCAAAAAGTAGAATAAAATCATATTCCTCATCCCCAAAAACCCATGATTCTCAGTTTTTATGTCGATATCTCAAAAACAACTTGAGATATAGAGAAACTACAATTTCGAAAATTAAATTTTAACACCCTGTATCTCATTAATGAACGACATTTTACTAAGGCATATTTGGTTTAACATCATTATTTTCACGAGTTCAAACTAGAATTGCTTTTTGGCGCATTCATTACCGACCACCCTGTATATATGCGCTTTTTTATTTTATATATTTTTTTTAACAAGTTTTTTTTGATCCGGTCATTTTTAATTGAGAAAAACACCTAGTAAATAGCCATGGTTACTGACTTTTTAAAACAATAAAATACATTTTTTGTTCTTGAAGCATTCCGGTTTATTATGTGGTGGTTATCAAATAAGTGTTGACGCATTTTTAATTTGTGGAATTCTGTGTTTTTAAAGCATGTTTTTTATTCCGTTTGGCTAATGGTCTAAAAATGTATCCTTTATAAAATATTTAACAAAGTGGTTAATCGGACTGAGCAGACTGAGTCTCTATACCTCAGGATCAGGGCCGAAACAGTCTCATTGTATAAAGTTTCTCTTGGAGTGTAACCAACGAGAACTTTTTAATAAATGAATCCGCCACAACAATTCAGAACATATCTACAAGTGAGAAGCTTAAAAGCAAAACAGATAAAATCCACTTTTGGCCAAAAATAGGTTGGTCAGTGAAATGTATTTCAAAAACTGACAAACCTTTTAAAGCAAAACACCAAAAATCCAATACATTTAAGTCAATAAAATCTTAGCTTGGACGCAAAACAGATAAAGTCCTATGCGCTTAAAAAACAAAACAGGTAAAGTCCTCCCCGACGAATCACAAGCTTGTATTAAGGTCCACATGAAAGAACTTGTCGCTTATCGGCGGCGTGATACACTACAATTTATTACAGCGGAAACTTTCGTTTGAAAACTTTTGATTAAAAGTTTAAAAAGATTATTTCTATAATGACCAAAGTTTTACAAGTACCCTTGTTAACTTAATCCAAAATGAAACAATTACCATTAGCGATGTTAAGATAGTAGTGGTAGCAAGAAGCAATAGATCATCTTAAATCCATTCCGCAATGGCATTTTAAATTCAAACCTTCTAAAAGATACGACTTCAAGGGCTCAACAAATTCGCGTCAGAAGATCCTTGTCCAAGGAGAAAAGTTTTATTACCACAGTTGTGGGAACTTTAAATTTCTTATGAAAGGTAAAAAAATGTTTCGGCCATTAACCTTTCAGTTAATGTCAAAGACTATGCTCCAGTCAACAATAAAAAAGTGTCCGACGCTAAAAGAGTTCTCGAATTGCATTTTCGATCCGAGTGGCAATCAAAACCGTCCTTAAAATTTTATGTGGACTTTTTCGCTTCTTATGAAAAGCGTAGTGTGGATGATCCAGAGCTTCCAGTTCTAGAAAATTTAGAGGAAATGTGTGGTCCAACTGAAGAGGCCCCTGAGCTATGTGTGTGAAATATGTCTTATTTTATCTTTGGTTATAAAGAATTAAAAGTAATTTACCTATAAAAACTTATTTTAATCATAAAAGAAAGCAAAACCAACAAAATCCATATATTTGATATGCAAAATGTATAAAGTCCTGGTTTTGAAAGCAAAATCGACAAAATCCATTTTCAAAATTCAATAAAAAGTATTCGGGTGTAGTGGCAAAGTTAAACATTTTGCATCAATTATTTTCTCACCTTTCTAAATATTATTTAAATGTTAAGCAAATTAAAAATCCTAATCTGACGCGAAAACAGTTTTTTGGCCTTTTCTCGAAATCTAAAAAAGTGGATTTTATTCGTTTTGCTTTTAAGCCCCTCAAGTAAAAAAAAAGATTTTTCGTATTTGCGTGGTTTTCTTCTATGTGATACGAAAAAGTGTAGTAATGTATACAAACTTTTCAGTTCAACATTGTTACTGTGTCTTTTTCCACCGCAACACTTTTCTTTTAAGACAGAAGATATGAAAATTAGGCAAATTTTAATAAACAGTTCATAATTTTTATAACGTTTAATTAATTGAAAAAACTTGTTAACATTTTAAATTCAAATTTAATTTATTTAAAAACACCAACCAATCGTATCCGACATAAAATCAAGACGCATTCATTCGAGGCTATTTAATTATTCGTTAAAAGCGAAAAACTTTTTCCATTGAACTTGAAAGCAAAATCAAACAAGGGCCAACGTTGATGAAAATTACCCAAATTTTAAACCAGCCAACTTTAATTTGTTCTAAAGTAAACAAGTCCCCTGTTAACCAAAGTTTAACGGTAGACTTTCATAAGCAAACGGGTCGACTCTAAATATGCATAGCATGGAGCAATTTACAAAGTATTTTGTTACCCGTGAGAAAACTTCAGGAACTAGTTACGTAATTGCTAATGTGTCAAATTATTTTAAGGAAGTACCTAAACAAGTCTTGCCGCAAGACAAGATAAGAAAAAATTGTCTAAAGGACTCAAAAAATGTCTCCCCCTCTCTCGTATTGTAATACCTTTTTCCCCTGATACTAAAAATAGTCCTGGAGGCCACCGCAAAAAACCAAGCCTATAAGAGAACCGCATGAAACATTTTTCTTATATTACTATGTACTATAGTCAATTCAAAGCCACACTGCTGCCTCAGCCCAGCGGGTTCAAATTGCATTTTTTTACCTTAAAAAATTGCGAAAAATCGGTTTTCTAATATAACTTGAAATCTCCGGACTTAAGAAAAAATGGTATATAGTCCAAATTAATGATTTGATAAAACTACCTAAGTTTTTTATATACATTTTTTTTTTAGCTCTTTTAGTTTTTGAGATATTAACGATTTAAATTTAAAATAACAACTTAAATATATTAAAAAATTAAAGAGTTACGAAAAAATGTAATGGACAAAAAATATGCTTTGTGATTAGCTCTATAAAAACAGTGATATGCACATTTTAAATAAAACAAATAATAAAGGAGATATTAGCAAAAAAATTTTTGATCATTAAAAATTTTGCTAAAAATATCTTATTGGTACAAGAGTATACCAGCTTTGATCCATTTAAAATGTTCTATTTATTGAATATAACCAACTAATACACATGTGCCTCGAGGCAATGGGGGATAACCTAGTGGCACAGATATTTTATTTAATCTTTTTTTGGTCCAATACCTGTACCCATACCTATCCACTTAAAGCTTTAACTAAAATAAAATTCAAACTTTATTTAATAAAAAAAAAAAAAAATAATAATAAGTGCCTTCTCTATCTGGGTGTTATATAACTGACAAGACGCTTAACATTTCTCGATCTTCTATGCTTCTATGTGTATAGCTTATTGTTTAAATATTTTTATCATTGATTTAAATAATAATATTATTAATTTATAAAGACAGTTACTCGTTTAAAATGATTTTGAGAAAATTTTAATAATATTTTTAACATGCAAAATTTTTAATTAAATAAAGATTAAATTTTATTTTAGTTAAAGTTTCAAGTAAATCAGAATGGGTACAGTTATTGGACCAAAAAAAATTAAATAAAATATCCGTGCCACCAGGTTATCCCCCATTTCCTCGAGGCACATGTGTATTAGTTTGTTTCATTCAATAAATAGGACATTTTGAATTAATTTTTAAATGGATCGGAGCTGGTATACTTACTTGTACCAGAAAAAATATTGTTATAAGCGAAATATTTAAGGGCTAAAATCACTTTTTTGCTTATATTACCTTTAATACTTATTTTATTAAAAATATAAATAAATATTTTTATAAGAACTTATTAAAGAGCATATTTTTTGTTTATTACATTTTTTAGTTTTTAAGATATATGCGTTTTTATTTTAAATTTAAATCGTTAATATTTTAAAAACTTAAAGGGCTACAAAAAAATAATGTAAAAAAACCGACGAAGTTTTATTAGATCATTAATTTTTATTACATACTTTTTTTACTAAAATTAATAGTTTTCAAGTTATATTTAAAAAAAAAAAACGATTTTTTTAAGGGAAAAAATGCAATTTAAACCAGCTACGCTGAGGAGCAGTGGGGCTTTAAATTGACTATTAATTGTTCATAGTAATATAAAAAAAATGTTACATGCCGGTTTTCTTTTGGCTTGGTTTTTTCCCGATTTTTAAAATGATGTATCAAAATAAAGTCAAAATTATACCCATTTGTAGTTAAGTCATTCCAGGTGAAAAAAAATTGTATGGCGTAAATAGATAATAAGATATTTATGTTAATTAATATTAGGTTAGAAAATTTACTATTGCGTTCAGAAATTAATAGTCTGTTACGTTTTTTATATGTTTAGAAATGATGATTTAGCAGTATTTGAATATTTATACACTTTCAATTTTAAAATTAAAATAACTATGTAGTCTTTTCAATTAAAACTTGACTAAAACCTTCTCGACTTAAATTTCTATTTTCGATATATTCCCTTAAAAAATGTATTTTTTATTAACAATATCTGGCAAGTCTATCAAATATTTTCTATTATTTGATGTTTTACTTTAAGCATTTACTTTTGATCCATCTTTTTGAGGAGTCAATGAAAAACTCATAATATTCAATTTCTTTTCTAAACTTATTGTTGCCAATGTTAACATATTC
>JAHBCN010013240.1:0-24849 GCA_019359885.1 Listronotus oregonensis | reverse complement strand
ATTAGGTACATTGTACTCACGACATTACTGCTTTACCAGGCGAAAAGCTAAGCCGAAGCAAATGTAACCTGTTCTGTAAGTGTTACAGAATAGATTACGTTTCACTATTAGTTCGGCGGCCCATCGACCCTAACAATAAGAGTGGAATGGCTGAAGAATGTCTGCAAATTTGTTGAGTACTATTTTTGCAAATTTAAAGTCGAACAAAAACGTTTCCAACCGTTGCACGATGTTATAAAGTAGAGAAAATGAATTCTCAAAATGCGGAAAAATACCCATATGTAGGAATAGCTTGGAAATGTCTGCAAATAGCTTAGAACTTAAATTTATTTAAAAAAATCCAGCGGGAACGTATTTGCAGACATTTTTAGTTGTTACGCATGTACGCAAATGTCTGTCGAAATTGCAAAAAAAATTCAGATGACTCAAAACGGGTGGGAAATGTCTGCAAAATCATGGTTGTATTCGTTTTTTTACTGAAAAAGTAATTTCAAATGTTTGCAGACAGATCTAGGTGATACGTATATTTAATATATTAAAAAATGTGTTAAAAATTGATGAAAAAAAAAGTGACTTCTCTGAACGGTCTGGAAATGCTTGAATCAAAGTCAGTTTTATAAATTACACTCTAAAAAAGATTATTTACATATTTGCATACAAATCGGTTTGTTATAACACTCCCAAAATTTATTGCAAAAATTTAAAAAAAAAATGACTCTTCGCTCAACGGTAGCAGAATGTCTGCAAACCATTTTTTTGCAAATAATTAGTTATATAATGATGATATTCTAATTTGCAGACAAATCGGTTAGTTATAACACTCCCAAATTTTTTTTCAAAAAATACAAAAATATGGTTATTTCACTGAATAGTTGCAAAATGTCTGCAAACAATTTTTTTGAAAATAATTAGTTATATAATGATGATATTCTAATTTGCAGACAAATCGGTTAGTTATAACACTCCCAAAATTTTTTGCAAAAAGTACAAAAATATTGTTATTTCACTGAATAGTTGCAAAATGTCCGGAAACAATTTTTTTGAAAATAATTAGTTATATAATGATGATATTCTAATTTGCAGACAAATCGGAAAGTTATAACACTCTGAAACTTTTTTGCAAAAAGTGCAAAGTAGAACTAGATGATATGTTCACGGACAGCCCAATCCGGCTAAGGCGTTTATCTTAAAATCTCTGACGTAATTAAATATTTAGGAATCTTGTGTGACGCGTTATTTAGGGCGTGGTCAATACTATCTGTCAAATGTCACCTGTCAAATGTCAAACGGCATCTGTCACCTGTCATATGTCAAAAACCATGTGACTTGGAAAATGGCCGTTACGCGTAGGATACTTGTGCTAAGACCTAATATTGATTTGCGCAAACGCGAAAATTTTAAGTTTTGCCGTTCGGGCGCTATCGACTAAAATCGTTTTTTAGCCCTGATGATGAATCTAAGACGCGCGGTTTAAATTTTTTAAAATTAGTGTAACGTCGTACCTATCGAATAGCGAAAACCGCATGGCGCCATCTTTAGCCATAAAGACGCTACAGCTGTTTAAAAATCGTCGAAATTGACCAACTAGCGATTAGGACGGTAACCCTATAGTAAATTGATCATTGTGGGCTTCATGCTTTAACAGCAGGCTTACACGTGGGTCTAATATGGTTATTTTAGCGTCCTACACAGATACTAAAATAATGGCGCCTGTCAGCTGTCAAATGTCACCTGTCGCCTGTCATATTTCGCGACCCACGTGACTTAGAACCTGCTTACGTGGATGAGACATAATTAAGGGTCCTACGCATGCGTTAAAATAATGGCGTCTGTCAAATGTCACTTGTCAAACGTCAAATGTCAAACCTAACATGTGGGGGCCCCCCACGCTTAAGCACCAGGCCTGGGTCGTAGGCTTGGGGCTTAGGCGCGGGGTGAAGAGCCTTATTATATTTATCCTGCAATTTTTGAATATTAAATAATAAAACACTTTGTATATATTAATTTAATTTATTTAAACCACATATACAGTGTGAATCAAAAATAGGCTACATTTAATTTGCTACTAACATTACATAAAATTACAATACTACGTTCTACTAACTATACTTAACCTAAAATTACAAAGATGTATCTATATACCAAACCTATGAAATAGGATATTTAATTACAAACTCAACAGATATTTTAGTATGTGATTTAAGTTTATCTCCTAAAAACGTAATTTTATCATCAAATTTTAACTCTTGCTGCAGTAAATCGCTTGGTACTTTATATTCTTTTTTGTTAATAAAAGTTTTTACAGGTGAGTCAATGTTAACATATTCAATTATTCCAATCTTAATAGGAAACATATAATAGTCAAATTTTAAACCATTTATAAAAAGATACTTTGATGCACCCTTTTCGCAAGTCAACATTATATTCATGTAAACAGTCTTTTCAGGAATATCTTTCAAATCATTTTCTCTTTTAAGCTTTTTTGCTAGATGATAGGGATGTGTTAAATTACGTCCGAATTTGTCGAGAGTCATCGTGCTAATGATACTGCATCACTATGTCTAATCAGTTTATTCAATGATACCAGCTCAAGGGTGATAAACCTAACAAGGAGTGCTCGATCCCATTTAAGCCCATATAAACCAATTTAAATGTCAATTCGGTATTTGTGACGTAATCTGTTTGCCTGTTTGTTTTGTTTACAAGTAATATGAAGTCTTAATTTTTTAAAAATATTATACATTACAGTTCTAATAATAAGTACATATCCAAAATAGTTTTTAAAAGTTGAATATTTAACAAAAATTTATAAAATAAATCTGCCTTCTAGACAAAATGGGCAAACGGGTGACGTCCAAACATAACCTATATCTGCGGACAAATAGTAAAAATCGAGCACTCCTTGTTAAGTTTACTACCCTTGATACCAGCTTCTCTTAACTCTTCAAGAATACTTATAATCTCGTTTTCATGAGAGTTATTACCAACTACCTTACTTGCTATTAACAATTTTAATCTATCCACAAGCTCATTTGGATCATCCCAGTAAACGTAGTCAATTTTATTATTGGAAAATGTTTTGTAATCAGGTAAGAAACCAGACTGACTATCGATTGGTAAGCCATAACCCTGAGGCTGTTGTGCACGTGTAATTCGTAATTGCTTATCACGTTCTCTCTGCTTTCTTGCATTTTCCTCTTTTATACGTTCAAGTAATGGTTTAATTGTTAGTATATATTTGACACCTCTATTTCCAGCAGGTTGTTCCTTTTCATCGAAATTTCTCTTGTTTGCATTTGTTAGCAAAATAATTTTTGTGAATGCTCGCTCATCCAGTGCGGTCAATTTGTTTTTTAATGGATTGGTCTTAAATAAAAGTTCATATAGTCCGGGAGTTCCAGTAAATTTTTCTCCTTTAATATAAATATCCGGTCCGTTAAATTCAAGCCGAGAATCACCAAAAGTTAGATGATCGGTGGCTAAATCATGTTTTAAATATGTGCGATCGTACTCGTTTTCCGTATCAGTTATAAATCCTTTTACATATTCTCTCGGTAGCGGATCATACTGATCTAGATATTCCCTAAAGGATTCTTCCGTAATACTATCCATTTGAACAGGGTTATATTGAGGATCGACTCTGAACTCGTCGTCAAAGTAACTTTCTTCAGGGTTATGTTCATACATAGTTCTGTTTAAATCAGCTTCCTCACCATCGTTCATATCCTGAGCCATTGGTGAACTATCTTCTCGTGTCTCGACATTAATTGAATTATCGTTATATTCTTCCTCTTCTTGAGCAGCTAGCTCGTCATGTTTTTGAACAGGGTCAGTAAAATTAAGTGGAAATCGTGGTTTTTTTGTTACTGTCGAAGAAAATTGTTCACTTTGTCGTCTTTTTACAGACTTGGGTGTAAATGGTGTAGATTGTTTACCATACTGCATCGACTCGGATATTAGTTTTGCCAAAGGTCTATACGTATTCTCCAATGTAACAGCATTTTCATAACGGCCAGCTTTAAGAGAATCATATAGTCTTTTTACATTGCGCTAATGTTCGTCAAGAAGTTGAAGAATGTTTGGATCTGCTTGCAAACTCCGCTTCTTTTCTGGTCGCTGATCACTGGAGTTCTGATATTCTTCAAATTGCACCTCGGCTTGCTCACCCAATTCTCTCTTTAAATCCAAATATGTTTTACGAATACTATTGGAAGCTTCAATTACTCTACGTTTAACATCCTTATCAAGCTTGTTTAAATCCATGGCTACAGAACCCTTCTTTTAAATTATTAAGGTATAAGTGTTAATAATTTCTTCCCAGCAACAGTCCCTCTTCCCCTTATCCCCCAAATAACAGCACTGTTTTTTAAATAACAGCCCTGTATTTCCAAATAACAGCCCTGTATTTTAAATAACAGCACTGTATTTTAAATAACAGCCCTGTATTTTCAAATAACAGCCCTGTATTTTAAATAACAGCACTGTATTTTAAATAACAGCCCTGTATTTTCAAATAACAGCCCTGTTTTTCCAAATAACAGCCCTGTATTTTAAATAACAGCCCTGTTTTTGCAAATAACAGCTCCGTATTTTAAATAACAGCCCTGTATTTTCAAATAACAGCCCTGTATTTTAAATAACAGCACTGTATTTCCAAATAACAGCCCTGTATTTTAAATAACAGCACTGTATTTCCAAATAACAGCCCTGTATTTTCAAATAACAGCCCTGTTTTTCTAAATTACTATATTTTTATTAGCCAAGGATCCCTTTTTCTTCAAGTAGCCTCCTAGATGCGTGTTATCGTAATGACTGGTTGATGTACAATGACTACAGAGTATAGAGAAGCTGATATATATTAGTTAATAATCTTATAACAGTTAGTATTACTAAAGAGTTTGTACTGTGCAGACATGCAGAAGTTTAAAAAGAAATCAAACAAGAAAACCACTGCTCGAAGAGGCAAAGGTATTCCTTTTATGACTGCTTTTCATAAAGCGAGGGATGCACTGTATGCTGAAAAACCAGAGGACCTCACATCAGCTGTTGAAGTAGCTTTAAAAGCATTTACTGGTGTGGAAAAAGTTCATCCTACAGGCATTGTGCCTCTCCCCAAAATCGGAGGTTTTCTACCATTTTTAGTACCACTTTTTGCGGAGGAACTGCGGGGATAATAAATGCAGTGAACAATGCTAGGAATGCTGCAGCCAAGTTGAAGGAGTCTCAGCGACATAACGAAACAATGGAATCCATAGCTCTTGGGAAAACTGGAAACGGTTTATATTTAGGGCCTTACAAGGGTGGTCTAGGTCTATATTTGAAGCCTTATAAATACATATAAATACAGAATATATCTTCAGTCTTAACTGAGCCATCATGCATACCTTTAGTTTGAGTGTTAACAGTTCAATTTTAAAAGCTAATTATACTCCCCCTCTTGATCTGAGAGATGAAACTAGCCAGTATGAACTTGGTCTGATTAGTTTAGAAAATTTTAATGCTATTCCCAATATTGATAAAACCAATAATTAATTTTATGTTGGTGATATTACTTTGGAAATCCCCACTGGATCGTACGAAATAACTGCAATAAATGATTATCTACAGCAAGCAATTCGTGACAAAAATGAAAGCAACAAGAAATTTAATTGTACCCTAAGTCTAAAGGGCAATGTAAATACGCTCAAGTGTGAGCTTGAATGTTCTCATACAGTTGACTTTACTAAGAAAAATTCTATTGGAAAGTTGTTAGGATTTCATATTTTACTACAGCCCAATATTAAACATGTATCTCAAACCCTGTAAATATTTTAAAAATTAATGTGATTAAAATCGAGTGTAATATTGTTACAGGGGCTTATCACAATAATAAGCTTGTTCATACAATACATGAATTTTCACCATCAGTACCGGCTGGTTTTAAAATAATAGAAATTCCTCGAAATGTGATTTATATGCCGGTATCTACAAGAGTTATAGACAACATTGCATTGAAACTGATCGATCAAGACGGGGAATTGGTTGACTTTAGAGGAGAAATTATTACTGTAAGAATGCATTTAAGAAAATCTATATAGGCAAACGTTTTGTGTCGGGTTTATCAGTATATTACAAACTGCTGCACAGAGCAGACGTAGTATGGTTATTAAATATAACTCCAAGAAAATTGCTGATTTTGAACAATTGTTAAAAACTAAAAAGAGCCTAACAGCAGAACATAAAAAGTTTCTTGAATCTCTAGGCCTAATTGTAAAGAATTCTCAAAATGAGTATTTTAAATGTGATGGACCCTCTAAACTTTGATAACTCTATAACAAAAATTGAGAGACATAGTCATTTGCCGTACACTAACTCTTTTAAAAATAATGACGAAATTCGTATACCGGTACAGCAAACCGATATATACACTCTACCTTGGGCGAGCCATTTTATCTAGAAGGAAGACTTTTAAAAGGAGTTGATGCTTCAGTTTCAAACACAGCGAAACTTGTAAACAACTTTTTCGGCCACCTCTTTGAAGAAAGTCGTCTTGAAATTGGTGGAAAGGTTATTGACTCGATTAGATATCCTGGAATAGCAGCAACCATGAAAGGATATATTTCTTACAATGCTAACGAATTAAATAAATATAAAAATGCTGGTTGGAGTATTGATGATGAATTTACTTGCGATAACGTTGACCCGACCACTGGAAGTTTTAATGTTTGTGTGCCGCTAAGAACCCTACTAGGATTTGCTGAAGACTTTCAAAAAATACTCATAAATGTTAAACACGAATTGGTGTTAGTAAGAAGCCCTTCTGACATTAATGCTATTATTAATAAGGCTGATGCAGAAAATGTAGTAGTTACTATTGATAAGATTGTTTGGAGGCTACCACATATTACAGTATCTGATGTTGAACGGATAGAGCTTTTAAAACTTATTGAAAATGGAACCGAATTGGATATCGGTTTTAGAAGCTGGGAACTCACAGAACATCCATCAGTTCCAACTGGAAAACAACTTACCTGGAATATAAAGACTTCGATGCAGGTGGAAAGACCCAGATGGATAATTTTAGGTTTTCAAACAGCCCGAAAGGATAAATTCAACAAAAACAGTAGCTTATTTGATCATTGTAATGTATCAAATGTAAAGCTTTATTTAAATTCGGAATTTTATCCGTATGATAATTTTAATTTGGATATTTCAAGAGGACTAATAGCTACTCTTTATGAAATGTATTCCGAATTTCAAGAGAGCTACTACGAGAAAGAAAACGAACCACTTTTTACTCCCAAAAACTTTAAAAAGTATGCGCCTCTAATTGTAATTGATTGTTCAAGACAGAATGAAATATTAAATTCTGGTATTATTGATGTAAGACTAGAGATTGAAACAAAAGAAAACTTTCCCGCTAACACCAGTGCCTACTGTTTGTTTAATTATTCATGATAAACTTGTTAGATATTCACCATTAATAGGATCTGTAAGAAAGATTTAATAAATATATTTTTCCTTACATAGAGATAATTGTAATTTTAGGTTAAGTATAGTTAGTAGAACGTAGTATTGTAATTTTATGTAATGTTAGTAGCAAATTAAATGTAGCCTATTTTTGATTCACCCTGTGTATGTGGTTTAAATAAATTAATTTAATATATGCAATGTGTTTTATTATTTACTATTCAAAAATTGCAAGATTAATATAATAATAAGACTCTTCACCCCGCGCCTAAGTCCCAAGCCTACGCCCCAGGCCTGGTGCTTAAGCGTGGGGGGCCCCCACATGTTAGGTTTGACATTTGACGTTTGACAAGTGACATTTGACAGACGCCATTATTTTAACGCATGCGTAGGACCCTTAATTATGTCTCATCCACGTAAGCAGGTTCTAAGTCACGTGGGTCGCGAAATATGACAGGCGACAGGTGACATTTGACAGCTGACAGGCGCCATTATTTTAGTATCTGTGTAGGACGCTAAAATAACCATATTAGACCCACGTATAAACCTGCTGTTAAAGCATGAAGCCCACAATGATTAATTTACTATAGGGTTACCGTCCTAATCGCTAATTGATCAATTTCGACGATTTTTAAACAGCTGTAGCGTCTTTATGGCTAAAGATGGCGCCATGCGGTTTTCGCTATTCGATAGGTACGACGTTACATTAATTTTAAAAAATTTAAACTGCGCGTCTTAGACTCATCATCAGGGCTAAAAAACGATTTTAGTCGATAGCGCCCGAACGGCATAACTTAAAATTTTCGCGTTTGCGCAAATCAATATTAGGTCTTAGCACAAGTATCCTACGCGTAACGGTCATTTTCCAAGTCACATGGTTTTTGACATATGACAGGTGACAGATGCCGTTTGACATTTGACAGGTGACATTTGACAGATAGTATTGACCACGCCCTAAATAACGCGTCACACAAGATTCCTAAATATTTAATTACGTCAGAGATTTTAAGATAAACGCCTTAGCCGGATTGGGCTGTCCGTGAACATATCACCTAGTTCTACTGTGCAACAATTTTATTTCCCTGAAGGTTTTTGTTAACAATAATTCATTATATAATGGTTGATTATTTAGTATTGAAGTTAAAAATTTTACCTTTAATTACCTTCAAAAATTTTTTTCAAATTTTCAGCTACTGTTCACTGAAATAACTGTTTTTTTTCGCAATGAATTTGAGAAATATTATAATTAATCGATTTGTCTGCAAATTAGAATATCATCATTGTATAACTAATTATTTTCCAAAAAATTGTTTGCAGACATTTTGCAACTATTCAGTGAAATAACAATATTTTTGTACTTTTTGTAAAAAATTTTGGGAGTGTTATAACTAATCGATTTGTCTGCAAATTTGTTAATGACCATTGTGCATCATAATTTTTTTAAAAATATTGTTTGCAGACACTACATTATCATTCATAGATAGAGGCATTTTTTAAAATGTTTCTAGCGTGTCTGCAAATATTTTATTGACTGCTAAAATGTCTGCAAATAAGTTTTTTATAATTATCTTATTCAAATATGTAAAATATTTCAAAAGCAGACATTCTTTAACCGTTCAGAGAAGTCACTTTTTTTCATAAATTTTTAACACATTTTTTAATATATTAAATATATGTATCACCTAGATCTGTCTGCAAACATTTGAATTTACTGTTTAAGTAAAAAACGAATACAACCCTGCTTTTGCAGACATTTCCGACCCGTTCTGAATCATCTGAATTTTTTTTTTGCAATTTCGACAGACATTTACGTATAGTTGGATCATTTTTAAAATGAAAATTCGGTGCCGTTTAAAAAGAAAGAAAACATCAAAAGTTGCAAAAAAGATTTGGCGGCGCCTTTGCTTTTTATAATGTGCCGCTTCCCGCAGGTGTCTGTAATAATGGACCATATAAAAAGCAAAGCCGACCGACAATAAAAAATAAAATCTTTTTGCTACTTTTTATGTTTTTTTTTTCTTTTCAAAGGGCACCGAATTTTCATTTTAAAAATGATTCAACTATACATGCGTAACAACTAAAAATGTCTGCAAATACGTTTCCGCTGGATTTTTTTTTTTTATTTTTTTTAATAAATTTAAGTTCTAAGCTACCCTTGGCTATCCGACCTATATGATTAAAATTATTCAATCATATCTTAGAAACAGACAAATTCAAGTCAGAGTCAACTCAGCCCTCTCCACACCCAGAACACTAGAAGCCGGCGTACCGCAGGGCGCCGTGCTTGCCCCGCACTTGTTTAGTGTTTATACACATGACATTCCTGCCTCGAATCTGACACACACGGCATTATATGCCGACGACACTGCCATCATTGCACGCTCCCAAAACCCTACTTTAGTCACTCGCCGACTTCAAGAGGCGACAAATAATCTCCATGAATTCTGCAATTCTTGGAAGATTAAAATCAACCCTAACAAAACCCAAGCGATTCTTATTCATCGCAGACGCATACGCCCGGAAGACAACGTCATCCTAAACAACCACGCCATTCCCTGGACCGACACTGTCAAGTACCTCGGAGTCATTTTTGATTCTCGTCTCACGTTCAAGCCGCACATCGAAAAATGCTTACAGATGGGTCGCATGGCCCATTCCAAGCTACTACCACTCCTACACAGGAACAGCCCGCTAACTATCAGAAATAAACTTCTTCTGGTAAACTCAACCATTCGTCCAAGTATGTCTTATGCCTCCGTAGCCTGGGGCTACGCGGCAAAGTCATACATCTCAAGACTCACCTCTTTTCTAAACCGCATGTACAGAAATGCGGCCAACGTCCCCTGGTTTGTACGCAACATGCGAATTCAAAGAGAATTCGAACTCACACCCATTGATTCTTTTATCAAAGAAAGAGCCAAAAAACTCTACCTCATAGCTGAAAACCATCCAAACCCTCTGATCCGAGGACCATCTGGGTATGATCCAGCTCTCCAAAGGCCCCACAAAAGACCAAAAATTCAAATTTTGGACTAAGTACTTCTTAGGATGGTACCCGGTACCTACAGGAAGGACCCGGGTACCACCCACCCCTGGCCTCTCGGCCTAGCCACTTAAAAATCCGATTTCTGGATTGTCCCGAGTCACTGGGGCAAGGGCCCCAGCTTCTCAGTCACTTCTTAAACCCCACTCCGCTAAGCCAGATTTCAGGCTAAGCCAAAAACTTCAAAACCCCAAACAACCGTGATAGCCAACATGGCAAACACGTAGTGAGGACTTGCTCAGCCAAAAGGAGAGCGAGGGGTGGTTGGCAAGCCTAGGGGGAGTTCGGAGGGACTGTAAGCCCTACGGGATCCTTGCAGGTGGGACCCTTACTAAAACTAGTTCTAAGCTATTTGCAGACATTTCCAAGCTATTCCTACATATGGGTATTTTTCCGCATTTTGAAAATTCATTTTCTCTACTTTATAACATCGTGCAACGCTTGGAAACGTTTTTGTTCGTCTTTAAATTTGCAAAAATAGTCCTCAACAAATTTGCAGACATTCTTCAGCCGTTCCACTCTTAGGGTCGATGGGCCGCCGAACTATATGTAGCCTATTTATCAGTCATTTAATGATAAATGACAAAACAATTTATACTATTTCTTAATGCGAGAGGGTAATAATCATTATTGAACTGTAAAACCCAGCCTTATTTTATAGTCCATTCCCTGTAATCGTTTTTCTTTTGTATTCAAATTGGGGTGAACCTAATTTAGGACCGATTCTTGGCGTCTATTGCATTTTACCTGTAAATTGTCCACCCTGTTTAATGGGTCCTGTCATTGAAAATTTGCATTTTATTACTCTCTCTCAATAATAAATAATTATATATATATATATATATATATATATATATATATATATATATATATATATATATATATATATATATATATATATATATATATATATATATATATATATATATATATATATATATATATATATATATATATATATATATATATATATATCCTTATTTTAGAGTGTTGTGAACCTGGACTTTCAAACGCAGAATCCTCTGAGAAAACACAAAAGGAAGATACATATGTTCAAACAGTTAAACAAAGTACAGGTAATTTGGATTAAACAAATGATAAACAAGATGTCATGTATAAAAAAACATAATCAAATATATAAAAATCATGTACCTAATACTGCAGTACTATTACATTTATATATTTTTTAGATGTCGGTACGCAGACTTCACTACTTCTTTCCGCCAATACGCCAAGAAAAATAAAATAAAATTGAAGCAAGATATCACTTCTTTAAAAAAGGAATTGAAAACGGCAAAATGCAAAATTGCTTTGGAAGGAAACATTACTATCGATGATGTTATAGGATTCCTCGAAAAAAATTATCCTGAAGAATCTAGTAATTTTCTTAAGGCACAGCTTCTTCTATTAGGCAAGTCACGAAAAGGTTCTAGATATTCTGAAGAGTTAATGCAATTTGCGTTAAGTGTGTATTTTGCGGGTCCTAAGGCATACAAAAAATTTTCGAATATTTTTAGGCTGCCATCAAAATCAACTCTCGAACGCTTTACAAAACAATGGGTGGTAGAACCAGGTTTTAATGACTTTGTTTTTCGCTTAATTGAAATGAGAGTTCGATTTTTAGGTGATAGGGAAAAAGACTGTATTATTTGTTTTGACGAAATGTCTCTTAAAACTAATCTTTTTTACAACATTTCAAAAGACAAAATTATTGGTTTTGAAGAAATGTATGACAAATCTGGAATAGAATTGGCCAATAATGGCCTAGTTATAATGGCTAGAGGCATTGCCAGTGCCTGGAAACAACCGATCGCCTATTTTTTTTTATAAATCATCAACACCGGTTGATGAGATAAAAAATATCTTATATTCCACCATTAAAAAACTAAGTGCGGTAGGACTAAACATTTTAGCTTGTGTATCGGATCAAGGTCCAAATTTTCAGAAGCTGTTTAAGGTAGGTTTAAATCTAAGCGAGGAAAATCCCGTCTTCTCTGTAGATAAATCTAAAATTATATATATTTTTGATACGCCTCACCTTTTAAAATCAACAAGAAATAATTTATTTCAACATACTTTTATTTTGGAAAACGGCGAAGTTAAAAAGAGCTATTTAGAATTAATGTACAATTACGACAAAATGATGGAATATAGCACCTAGATTAAGCAACGACCATATTTATCCAAATAATTTTCAGAAAATGAAAGTTAAACTGGCTGCCCAAGTTTTTAGTCATTCAGTTGCAGCAGCATTACATACCTATATTCACTTTAAAACTTTACCGGAATCAGCAAAAACGACAGCGGATTTTATTAAAAAAGTTAATACTCTTTTTGACCTTTTTAATTCAAATAACTTAGATAATTTTTCTGCATACATGGGCACCGATATACAAGTTTATTTTTTAAAAGAAATGAATCACTTATTTGAAAATTTAAATGTTATTAACGAGAAAGGAAAGAATGTCACTAATAAATTAAAATTTATATTCGGTTGGAGAGTAAATATAAAAGGAATTTTCATTTTATGGGATTTATTAAAAACTAAGGGGTACTCTTTTTTGCTAACAAGAAACCTAAATCAAGACTGCATTGAAATTTTTTTTGGCCAAATAAGAAATTGCTGCGGAAATACAAAAAACCCAACCCCAATTCAGTTTTGTAGGGCCTTTAAAAAAATGTATGTTGAAGGTGCGAATTGTGTACAAGACATTAATGAAGTTCTGCTAACACTTACACCTGATTTGTTTGAGAAAAAAGAATTAAGTTTGTCTATGCCAAGTAAATATACGCCTTTAAAAGTTTTTACAAGTGACTATAGGGATATTAAAAGCACTGAGGGTAATGCTTTGGTATACGTAGTAGGATACCTTTTAAAAAAATGTTTGTTGAAGCATTCCTGTGAAGTGTGTATAGAATTTAATAATTCAAACTCTTTGGTTGATCAAGAAACAGTTTTTTGTAAATTGAAAGCTTACTCTTCCGATAAAACAGAATTTGGTGGTTTAACTGTCCCCCACAAAAATGTTGTTGAGTATATTATAAATATGGAAAATATATTTGTCCAACATTTTAATAATATAGCTTGCGAATATGGAATTGGTGATAAGTTAAAACAATATTTTCAAGAAATAAAATTAGTGCATCCTTGTGAACATTTTCCCTATCAATATTTTTTAAACCTTTACACTAGAGTACGTATATATTACACCCTGAAGTTTGCGAACCGTGGTATTAAAGTGTATAGAATAAATAAGCAAGACCCTAAATTGGAAATATTAAAACATTTATAAACTTATATTTTCGTATAATTTTCAAAAATTATTATAATTTGTTTGTATTTATAATTGTTAACTTGTATAAAAAAAAAATATATATTTTACAAATACATTTACGTTAAGAGTTACCCCCGTATTTTTATTTCATGCTGCTAAACAAGTCTCGCACGCAGCCGATCCCCGTATACACAAAGACTTCGCCGCCGATGTTTGTTTAAGGTCGGATTCCAGGAAGCCAGTCGGGCGACCTTGGAAACAAAAACATCAAAGCGCCGACGGAGAGTGAGGCAACTATGTATATTTACTTAAACCACAGATTTAACTAAAACTAAATTATGCTATCTGAAGTAAATATAAGCTGAATAATTATTATAAAAACAGATCCGGCATTTGAGGAATTGTAACTAATTTTTTTTTTTTTGCTATAAACGGTTATATATTTTTTTATGGTTAATTATACCAATATTCCGTGTAACGAAGAAGACAAAAATGTTTACAAAAAATGTTTACAATAATTAAAAAAAAAACTTATTAACTTTCCCTAGCTATCTTAAAAACGAGGAATAGAAAACTCCTAAAATAATACTTATATTTTTTAATTTTGTTACTATAAGTCCCATTAATCTAATTTTTAAATTTAACTTAAGATAATTACTAAACGGGCATTACCAACTTTTAGTTAAAATTAACTTTAAGAAGCATTAAAACAAACCAAAATAAATCTTTATTATGCGTAAATAAGCGTTTTGAGAATATAATAAAAACTTATTATAAAAATCCAAGTACATGCAGAAACATGCAGAGATTGCATTTCTCGGCACCAATTAGACAACGCGGTAATACTACCACGGACGTTATACAAATAACTACTACCTCTAAACTACCTTTAAGTAACGTCTGGGTAATACTATTTAAATGGAACCTAAAGTTTTACGTAAAATCGGAACCATCTTTGTCTATGGCCACCTACCACATTACTTGGCATTCCCGATGGTGCTTTACTTTTTGCTGATCTGACCAGAAGCGGTGTGTCAACGCGACAAAGGCCGTTAATTTCATACTTTTTCTTAAGAAAAGTACTCTGCCTATTAATTCTGTAGGATTCGCATTTACATTGCGCCAGGTTAAACTTGTTATATCATATTATTTTTTATAGAGTTTTTCTTGGGTATTGGTTAAAAAATAAATTAGAAAATTAATTTTCAGCACGACGTTTCGCACATTATATTGTTCTTTTTTAAGTTTTATTTTAAAATTTAAAAACTACAATTAAAAAGGTTTTAAAACACTACTATTTTTTTTTTGTTGTTGGATACACACATTTAAAATTTTACTCTTACGGACGTCATATTTACAAACCGATTAAAAAATTTTCTTATAAATATAAAACCAAAAATACAGAATAAGTATATACCTTGGAGTTGTTGTGATTCTTTCTGATGAAGAAAATAGTTTCGTTTAAAGGAAAGTTACTATTTTTTTTATTTTTCATCTATGTCAATTTAGATAAAATTATTATTTTTTAGATTCTAAATTTATTCTAATATTTTTTCTTTTTTATCTTGTGACAGTCCACGAAGGCTGATGCCTAAGTACTAACGTATCGTGGGTGTCTTTAGTGTGGTGAGAGGAAGTTTGTTCACACGGGACTTAAATTTTTGGAGATGGGGAGGAGAAGGAAAAACTTCTGCGGGCAGCAGGTTCCATAGTCTTGACACTCTTGGGATGAAGGAACGAAGAAAGCGGGAAGTTCGGGGCCTCTCTAACTGAACTGTAAAAGGATGTATAAAAGTTGCACTACGTGTTGCTCTGTTGGGAGCTGCCAGAGAAGGAATTATACCGGCCACTTCCTCTGAACAGAAGCCGTGAAAATACCTATAGAAAAGCGACAGATCCCCTACAGCTCGACGGTGGACAAGAAGAGGAAGCCTTTCTGTGAGCGTTAATAAGACGAAGGGCTCTTCTTTGAATGGAGAATGCTAAGTGTTGAAGGGGACGCCATTCCCTAGACATGACAACAATATTCTAAAGAGGGTCTGATTTGGGATACATACAGAGTGTACAGATTGGAAGAAGAGAAATATTTTCTGGCTCGGAAGAGGAATCCATTTTTTTTAAGCTGCCGAAGCTATAAATGAAATGTGTTTGTGCCAGTTGAGGTTATTCTCAAAAGTAACGCCGACAAGATTAAACGACTCTTTGTTCTACAGAACTTGACCGCTCATATGTAGGGGATGAGCATTTGCAGACTTTTTTCGCGACATCGAACATGACTGTGTTTTCGAGGCATTAAACTGAACAAGATTTTTGGCGCCCCAATCCAAGATAAATTTGAGGTCTTGTAAAAGAGATATCTGCATTGACCTGCGCTTGTTTTCGAAATTGAATACTAGAGTGGAGGGTGCTATCGTCAGCAAAACTATGAATAGGATTGATTGTGCAAGAGAGAAGATCGTTAATGTGTAGAAGATACAGCGTGGGTGCCAGCCCAGAGCCCTGGGGCACCCCAGCATTAATCTGGTAGAAGCTGTAGGAAGACCATCTACACTAACTAATATACGTCGATTAGAAAGGAAACTGGAAAGCCAAGAGCAAAGCTTAGGTGGAAGACCGTAAGAAGGAAGTTCTGGGATTCACCAAGAAACTCAAGGTACTTGTTCCAGTTGTGTGAGACAAAGGAAAGAAGATCAGCTGTGGATCTACTGTGATGGAATCCATATTGTCTATCATGTAAGATCTTATGTTTTTCCAGATACTTTAAGATTTGGAAATTAATGAATTTTTCCATTACTTTGCAAACAACTGAAAGAAGAGATATATGTTTATAATTAGAAGGGAGACTTTTGGATCCTTTTTTGGGGACAGGTTCCACATGTGCAGCTTTCTAACTCTCCGGGAAAATGCCCGTGTCGTAAGAGATTCGAAAGAGGCGAGTTAAGATGGGTGCAAGCTCTTGATCTGTTTGACTTTAAAAATTATATCGGACATTTTATGAGAAACAGGGACAACTGTTGGAAAAGGAAGATTAATAGGAGGATCAAGCGTAGAATTGGCAGCATTGTAAAATAATCAGAATTTTAACTTAAATTAAATAGATTAGTGTAATATATATATATATATATATATATATATATATATATATATATATATATATATATATATATATATATATATATATATATATATATATATATATATATATATTATATTTATTTATTTATTTATTTATTTATTCCCAATCTGCAATCTGGCTTCACAGAATAGCACAGCACTGCTACGGCACTTGCCAATGTTTTGGATAATATCGTGGCCGATTTGTATGCGGAAATAGTTGCGTCCCTCGTTTTGCTGGATTTTTCGAAAGATTTCGACACTTTAAACCATGAGCTGCTTTGTACCAAGCTTGCCCACTACGGATTTGATGACATTGCGGTAAAATTATTTGAGTCCTACCTTTCCGAAAGGTCACAGAGTGTGGTGCTGCAGAAGCAAATGTCATCTATATTGCCCGTAGTATCAGGTGTACCGCAAGGTTCGATACTGGGTCCGCTTTTGTTTTTGATAAACTCGGCAGATATATTGAAACATATATAGATTGGTTCTTATCAAGCATTTACTGATAATATTCAGTTAAAAGCGAGAGGGTGAACATAAATATTAATGGACAAACTGTGCCGAAGGTAAAATCAGCGAAATCGTTATGGGTCGTAATAGATGGTGGTCTTAAATTTGATGAACATGTTAACTTCCTCATCAGAAAGGCTTACTGCAATTTAAGAATTATATATGCCAATCGAGAGATTTTGTCCAAGAAATCTAAAGTCATGCTTGTAAAAACCCTGGTACTTTCATTTTTTAATCACTGTTCATTCGTTTATGGTCCGTTTTTGACTTTGCATATCGGCGGAAGGATTCAACAAATTTGATCATGTATCCGAAAGTATCAGGGATTTAAAATGGCTAAATATGGCAAATAGAAGACGGTTGCAGTTTGCCGTTTTCTTGCATAAAATTATGACCTCTGGCATTCCTGACTACCTAAGCGCAAAACTAATAGCACGCGACACTCTCAATAATAGAACTATACGCAATGGAAGTATGTTGGCGGTACCGAGATATTTGACGACTTTGTTTCGGAGTTGCTTTACTTATCAGGCTACAAATCACTATAATAAATTACCAAACGATATTAAATCTTTAAGTGTTGAGGCTTTAGAGAGGAGATACCGAGAATCTCTTTTTCAATCACAGTAGTTTTAGGCATCCGCATATTATTCTTTAGTTGCTTGAATGTGTTTGTTTGAGTGTGTGTAATTGAGCATTTATTTAATCTACTTGTATTTATTTTTTATTTATAAGTTATATTTATATTCTGTTTTTCATTTTTCTTTAATATTGTGAGAACTCCAGCCTGTTGGGGTTATATGGTGGAGTAGCCGATTACTAATTGGCTAAATGTCGCCCTAATATGGTTGGCTGTGATAGGGTTAATTTATAATTCTTATCTTATAGATGTAATATTTTAATACCAAAATGTAAAATATATATATATATATATAATATATATATATATTATATATATATATATATATATATATATATATATATATATATATATATATATATATATATATATATATATATATATATATATATATATATATATATATATATATATATATATATATATATATATATATATATATATATATATATATATATATATATATATATATATATATATATATATATATATATATATATATATTATATTGTAATTCAATTAATTATATTATATATTTTAATTATAGTTAATATATTATATTATATTTTATATATATGGTATTTTGTTTTTGAGTTATAATATTTAGCGAGATTCGTTACAATTAATTTTAATTCTGTGGGGTTTTAAGTATGTCAACTCCGGCTTTCTGAAACTCTCAATCCCTTTGAGTTCTGGCTTTTATCTCATACATTTATCTGGACATACATACAAAATAAAAGATTTGAATAATTTTCAAAAATAAATTATTTATTATAAATACTAATTTTTGATAACAAATATTTATAAAAATGATAATAATGCTGTTATTCTTAAATCTTAAATCATATATTTTTAATTCATAATTATGTTTAATATTTATATCTATGTCTTTGCCTCAATTTTATAGTTTCTTTTAAAGTAACGTTGGCAATATGATTCTTTCTTTTAGAGTTATGTTGGTAATATTTATTTCTCCTATCCTTTTTCAATACATAAATAAACTCTTACCTTATTACAGGAACAATATAAATGAACTATGACTATTTGTCATAAACATTATAAAAAAGGATACTAAATCTAAATAATCTCGTTTTCCCTTTGGTTTGCTTGTAAATCTTCCCATAAATAATGTCCAAAGCTGCCTCTAGTGTGGTGTTAGTATCGAACGTGTCGAAAAATATACTTGTTGACGTTTGTCGATTTTGATTGCTGGTTTACTTTTAATTGTCTGGATTAGTTACCATTAACACATGTATTTAACTTGATTGTTTCTGTATTAACACTTTTATAAACTTTCTGATGATTTAACTTTATATTTATAACTTTGTTTCGTTTGTTTACTTTCTGTCAAAATAGTGAGGTTAGAATATTTTCTTTGTTGATGTTTGACCATTCATTTGTTTTTATTAAAATAAACTGTTAAGTTTTCGGTAGCAACTGAATTATGTGAATGATGCCGTTTTCGGGCGTTTTTTACTTATATACTCATTGAAACAAATGAATAATTTTTATGAAAATGGATGCTTTCCAGGCCACTTGAAAAAAATTTATGTTAAATTTTATGACTTCAATTTTGATATATTTTGATTTTCTTTTATAAAACCCTATGTTTATTTCTTTATATTGGCCCTTGTTATTAAATGAAAATTATTATAAATTTATTTGCTTTTCATTTGGTATAAACAAATTTATGTTTTAATTTGAGTTTGTTTGCAAATTTCATTTTTAAAGCTATTGATGCATGATAAATGGCTACGTGACTTTACTTATTTTCCAATTTACAAATAAACTTTAGGTTTTCTTTCCTACCTACTTTACAAACTTAAATATACATAATTAAAGACATTTTTTAAGATTAATATGATTCCTTAATAATTTATAATCATTTTACAATTCAACATTATTGTCCATAAATAAACATTGTTTATTTACTATGATTACAAATGTAATTATTTGGTAACTCTTTAAGTTTTTTACCCGTTTTTAATATCTAATTCTAGAAAATGAATGTTTTTACTATACTGTTCACTATATCACTTTCTTTTTTTTTATTTCCACTATTTGTTATTTTTATGAAAATACAACACTTGTCTTTACCTGTCCATTTCACTTAATCGAAGTCACTTTTGAGTTCATTAAACAGTTCTTTTTTTATAGAGTTCTTTGTTTTTGTACTTATCTTATCCTATTAAAACTAATTCTAACATCTATCCTAACTCAAATCTATTCATAAGGTGATAATAAGCTATGTACTTTTCTATCCCTTCGTAACAACCTGTCATGTCTTTATTTTTGTATTTTTTTGTATATACTCAGTATATTTATGTCCTGTTTTTTGAAATTATTATGTTCTAACATTATTTTATATCAATTTATAATCTTTTAGGTTCAGGGGAAGCTTTTGGTAGTGTCCTTTAACATTTTACTTTTATGCTCCGAGGCGTAATAAAATGATTTTCTATAAATGTCAGATTTTGGTATGTATTCTGTTTCATTTATACACTAAATTACATTCTAAAGCTGTATTATGTTTTCTTATGTAATTTTACATCTTTTTCCCTTTATTTAGAACCATTTTTACTTATGAAAATCCCTGTTTTTTCTTATTTTAATCCCCTTTCAATATATTAAAATTTTCAATACTATTTCATTAGTGACTTATTATAATTTTGTTACTAATTTATATATATATAATATATATATTATATATATATATATATATATATATATATATATATATATATATATATATATATATATATATATATATATATATATATATATATATATATATATATATATAATATATATTTTTATTATTTGCTGTATTTTTTTCTTTTTTAATTTCAATTATTTATTTTTAATTTTTGTTAGTTTGAGTCTGTAGTTAAAATTTTTGTTTCTTTAAAGTTTAATAAATGTTTTGTTTGGGACGCGCGATAAAGACCTTTTTAGTATATTAATTTATGACCGTTTAGTCAACTTTCTAGGTGTTGTGTTATTATTCCAATGTGTTTTTTGGAGCAATTTGTAATTTGATTTTGAGCCTTGTGACAAGTCCAGGAGTGTAAGTCATAGCAATATATCTATTAGTTTCTTGTAGTGTTTTCTTAATGAAGGCTTTTTTTGTTTTATTATAAAATAGCAGTGTTCTTTGATTAAAAATTCTTGTAATACTTTTTTTTTTGAAAAATGATTATTTATAACTGTTTGTTTTACTTTTTTTAAGATTTCAGGTCTCCATTCGGGAGAGGTAAGGGTAACTGCTCTGTCAGTTAAACTTAATATGACACTGTTAATTTGATTTTTAGGATGGTTTGAATAAAAATTAAAGTAACGCGCTCACCATGTTTCTTTAGTATACCATTTAGTTTTAATATTTTGTTTTTTGTTTCTAATTAAAGTTAAGTCTAAAAAGTTTATTTAATTGTTGGTTTCAGTCTCAAGTGTAAGCTGTAGTTTTGGATGGAAATTGTTAAAAGCTATAACTATTTCGTCAACCTTATTCTCAGGGACAGCAGAAATACAGTCGTCTACAAACCTTTTAAAAAATGAAATGTGAAAATTTTGTTTTTTAATTACGATTTCCTCTAAATATTCAATCACTAACTGTGCTATTGTGAAAAAAAATAGGGGAACCCATGGCACAACCATCTAATTGTTGATAAAAATCATTATACTACTAAAAATAATGATTATTTAGGGTGAGATTAATAGTTGATGTAAAATCTGTCAGTGTAAGTGTTGTGTGTTTTTCTAGTTGATATATTTTTTTTTGTTATTATATGTAAAACAAGGTCGTTGAGAATGTTGATGATCAAGGACACTACATTGAGTAATAATAATTTATAGTCATAAGGAATACTAAGAGTTTCAATAAATGTTTTAAAATAAAAGGATTTTTTTATATAGTAATTATTTGTGTCAGTTATTTTCGACATTTTTTTTATGTTGTTTTGTCATTAAGTAGACTTCAGCTACATCTTGCGGAATTTCTGTATTTGAGATGTTGTGTATTCACTAAACTGTATTTATCGGAATGTTTTTTGTGATACGGAAAAATTTGTCTGACTTTTTTATGTCTACCGCTCGAAACATGCCTAAATGGCAGGGTATTAAAAAATCGATCACCACAAAAGGTAGTTTTTGGTAAAATTGATTGTCAATGATTTTTAAAATAATATCCAATGGTTGTCCGACAAATTTCAAGCCGCTTTTTTCAGTCCGACCGCTGAAAATCGAATTTTGACGGTTATAAAAAATCGTTTACCACATGTCGGACAAAAATAACACACGAAAGACAAAGTATTTTTAAAAAGAAAAAATGTATTGTCCGACAAAAAAATATATCCGCAAATCGTAAGTTCCACAAAAAAAAAAGATAAAAAAGTTCGTAAAAATTGTACATATACAGGGTGTAAAAGTATGATGCTTATGATTTTAATGGGCGATAGTGGAGCTCAAAACAAGTCGAAAAAGCAAAAACATATGGGTCAAAAGTTAATTGTTTTCGAAATATGGCCTTTTAAAGTTTAAAAGTTGGATATACGCGCCCGTTTCATTGAGCAAGTCTCAACGTAGAACTTTTTTTGTGAGTTTTTGCATGTTTACACTTTTTTAAGGATATGTTCATTTACATACAAATAATAAAAATTACTTCCTTTATTCCAATTTATTTCGTTTGGTTTTATTTGTAATTAAAAAATAATTGTACTAACCACAAGGATATGCTTAATATCCATTTTAAGATCACAAATTATTATGCTTTAAAACAGCACTTTTTTGTTTTGCTTAAAGAATAAGATTTCCCGGTCGCACACATTCCGTATTCATAACTCTTTGGTGCACTTGCAATACGTTTGTCTTAAATTTAAAACATATCGGCATATTTTTACGATTTAAAAGCAAACAAAAATATCGTGGCCGCATCGGCGAGCACTGCTTTTACGCACAAAGGTTCTGGG
Source organism: Listronotus oregonensis (assembly GCA_019359885.1). Taxonomy (NCBI): domain Eukaryota; kingdom Metazoa; phylum Arthropoda; class Insecta; order Coleoptera; family Curculionidae; genus Listronotus; species Listronotus oregonensis. The sequence goes on along the minus strand of JAHBCN010013240.1, from coordinate 1,851 downwards.
TAGCTCTGTTGCCAATTGTTTTTTAAATTTTGAACTGGGAAAAATATATTTTTTTTTTAATTTGTAGACTAAAACATTTAAAACTTATTATTTTATTATCAAATGAATCTACTGATAAGCGATTAAGACAAAAGTTTTCAGTTGTTAGGTTTACAAAAATACCTGCTTTCAAAGTTCACGACTTTGACATCTTTTAGACAAAAATCTGTTGTTTAAATACAAATGTCATATAACATTTCGATTTGTTTTGAGCTCCACTATCCCCATTAAAATCATGACATCATACTTTTACACCTGATATTTATAATTATATATATATATATATATATATATATATATATATATATATATATATATATATATATATATATATATATATATATATATATATATATATATGTATATATATATATATATATATATATATATATATATATATATATATATATATATATATATATATATATATATATATATATATAAAATATATATATATATATATATATATATATATATATATATATATATATATATATATATATATATATATATATATATATATATATATATATATATATATATATATATATATAATATAATTAATTCAAATAAATATTAACAAGTTTTCTAAGTAATTAAAAAAAAGATACACCAAAAAAGTGATTTTTTGTAAAAAATGAAGATTTTTAGAAAGAATAATAACAAACAAATAAAGACTTTAGAAACAAAGGTTGTTAATTCAGATAAAATAAATTTATTTTTTAAATAATGCAATAACATCATAGTATATAACTGAATTATTTTAAACTTTCAAAAGTTTAACTTTTTTTTTAAATTCTTAAAATTCCTGTGGGGATCGAAAATTTTATTTAAAAAAAATTTTGGGGGGTTTTTTCCATAGAATTATTCTTCGCTTAAAGTTTTTTATTTTCATCGCTTTTCGTCAGTTTGACAATCATCCTCATCATCACTTTAATCTGATTCTAAGAGAAATGAAAAAATATTAAAGTAGAATATTTTTAAGTAATTAAAAGGAATAAATCAGGATACAAATAGAATAAATACCTTTAATATCGTTTAAAAATTATTGGGGAAAATTATTTATTTACTTTTTTATTTGAAGACTAAAACATTTTAAAACTTTGTTTATTTTATTATCAAATAAATCTACTGATAACTTGAGACAAAAAGTTTTTTGTTTTAAGGGTTTACAGAAATACCTGCTTTTTAAAGTTCCCCGACTTTGACATTGTTTAGCAAAAATCCCGTTAAGTTTTAACACTATGTTATATAAATTTTTTAATTTGTTTTGACTCCATTTTCGCCCATTAAAATCATGAGCATCATACTTTTTACACTATTATTTATAATTTAAAAAAATTTCATGCATCATATCAAAAATTTTATTGCAAAAAAATATTTTTTAAAAAGTTTTATCAATAGAAGATTCTTCGCTTGAAGTTTTATTTTCATCCTTTTCGTCAGTTTGACAATCATCCTCATCATCCTCATCATCCATCATGGTAGTGGTAGAGGAGCTTTCCTCGCCTGAGGCGGTATCACCCCACTTGCCCTTTAAAGACTCGTAAATCCAGGATGTTTCGAGTTCTGGGCGGTGAAATCAGTTTTTTCTTTCTTTCTTCTCCCTCTTTTAAATTTTTTTTCCCTTTTTCCTCTTCTTTCTTTTTCTTTTTCTTTCTCTTTTTTTTTCACTTTTAAAATTTGGAAATAATGATGATCCACCCGAACGTAAAGTTATCCGGAGGTAAAATACCCCCCCATTCGGTTCTCCGGGGAGGGGACATTTGGGGGCCACCATCGAAAAGTCATCTTTACAAAATATGTGGGCTT
>JAHBCN010013239.1:0-24952 GCA_019359885.1 Listronotus oregonensis | reverse complement strand
AAAAAAATACATAAAGATAAGGCTATCAATGCAAGGAATAAACTTTTTTCCTTTCCAAATTTTTTTATTTTTCTTGGGACAGTCCACGAAGGCTGTGGCCGTACTGTACCTTGGCTATCTGAAGTGTGGTAGGAGGGAGTTTACTCTTAACTTAAATATTTGGAGATCTGGAAAAAAGGGAAAACTTCTGTGTGTAGTAGGTTCCATAGTCTAGACAGGGATAAAGGAACAAACAAAGTTGGAAGTTGGGGGCCTCTTAAGTTGGACTGTAAAAGGATGTATAAAAGTGGTACTACGTGTTGCTCTGGTGGGAGCTGCCAGAGAAGGAATTATACTCGCCAACTCTTCGAAGCCATGAAAATACCTATAAAAGAGAGACTACCTTACAGCCCGTCGGTGGGCAACGGAAGGAAGCTTTTCTGTAAGTATGGGATCATTAATAAGACGAACAGCTTTTCTTTGAATGAAGTCAAGAATGCTAAGTGTTGTGGGAGGCGCGACTCCCGAGGCATGAGAAAAACAGATAATTTAGCGAAATATGAGTTTTGACGATAACCTTTGATCAAATTCACGAAAAAAATACAAATAGAGGATTTGCTTCTAATAGCCCGATTATCTACTAGCAAATTTCATTTTTTACAAGTGTTCCCCTTAAGGCCAATAGTACCTATCTGGTAAATTTAGTGTGGATCTCATGTCTCACTTTTTAAATAAAAAAAAAATTGAAAATCCAAGAGCTGCCACTGGGTCTTATTGATAAAAGTTGCAGTCTCATATCGGGCTCCGCGTCCAGCTTATTGCATGCGATACTTATTTTTCGGTAATACGTAAATCGAAAATCCAGTCAGGATTTTGGACTCAGAGAATCATTTTTTTTACGGAACCCTTGCCGAAGTCGTGCGGAACTCCAGGGTTCCGCGGAACGTACTTTGAGATACGCTGCTTTAAGCCAATAAAAAAATATGTGCAAGGAACCTATTGCTACCTTCTTTACTATAAATATATTAATCTATTTATACTGTACATTACTGAAACTGCTGCACCATTGGCAACCATTTCTGGCATTCATTCCATTTCCATTTCAAGGAAAAAATATTGGTGGTCTTCTTCCTTCCTTTTGCTTTCTTAAAAATTCCTTTGTGAATATCAGATTTAGTATATACTATTTTATTACCACCGCAGTTGGTGTCATATAACACATCGGAAATTAGCACACGTGTTCTAAAGATGGGTCACGATCGGACCTTTTTAATTGTTTATTTTTTGTCTTCTTCCGTCCGGGTATATACCTATTAACTAAGATTGTCAAGAGGCGGACTAGGTGCGAATGCTGCTATTTCATTCCATCGAGAAAACGTACTAATATATTTTATAATTAAATATAAACAATTTTTTTTAAATAATTTATTTTTACATTTGAAAATATTTGTTATATCTACTAAATTTGGCATTTAAGTATTGTATCTTGTATTAATCCATTGAAAATAATGAAAAAATTTTGCATGAGGTTTCAGTTTAAGGTATAAATAACCGGAAAATTACCATCCGTACGAAGGAAAGATTGTGCAATGCAAGAAGGATCTTCTTAAAAAGATCATTGAAAATGGTCGTGAGACCGAAACACGTGTCAGATCTATCTGAATAAAAAATTTGTGAAACTTTACACCGAGTGTTTTATTTTAAATTTAAATTTGTTACAATGTTTCACCCAGAGCCTACCGCGAACTCAATAGAAGTTTTCATTAATAATTCAAGATTAAAGTTAATTAACCAGAACTAACTAATCTTTCGATAGTAATGAAAGACTTCCCTCATCGGTATGTAATATACTATTACTAGCTTTTACGAGCTAGTTTTCTCTAGTTAAATGGGTTTAACTTACTAAAAATTATGTTTTTGTAATAACTTATAGTTGAAGGTTATAAGTCTGAATCAAATAATTTAGGTATACAATATTCCAAACACAACATTCTCCAATTGCCTTTGTAACTCATCACACATCAGTACATTTTATTTATCTACCTTGTTAAAATAAAAATAAAGTAAAAAACTTTTACACACTCCGTTCCTGTATTTTGTGACCGACAAAAAGCATAGAATTACGACCAAAGTGTTCAAAGTAATATGCTCCGTTGCACCCTTACCATCTTGTATTGTTTCTTCCGATACGGTACCAAGCTACACAAAATGTTAGTAATGATGGGTTAAAACATGGGACACAGATGTTCAACAAAAGACAAGATCACGAAGACATTATTTCAACAAGTCAATAGAGGTTTCCCATATAGTTGCTTTGTTAAATTTGCAGAACAGTCTGTTAATTTTTACGTAACTGTATCCTAAATATGTTGTTAAAAATAATGTTCTGTTTTTAAGTTTAAAAGAAAAAGGATTCGTGGTTTAAGCTACATTATGAATGTATTGTTGATATACCGTTATCGCTTCACCAGTTCTACAATTACACTAGTCAACAAATACAAAAAAATATGACCGACTGTACGGGAAACTTTCCTGACTGCAAATTCAACAATCAAAATTTTTCACCAGATATTAGATTTTAGGTTATTTTAATTTAACACAAATGTTTTTTTATAATATTTATACATAAGTTCAAAACGAAAAAAAAATATTTTCGGCATAAAAGGATTTACTTACAAAAGGATAAACGAAAATACTTCTATAGATAACTTTTTTGCCAATGCTGACTTTCGTTTAAATTCCTTATCGCTTTCCCTCACCAGAAACCAATAATTATTCCCCATCAGTTTAGTATGTACTGCTCATCACTAACCGCACCCAAATTATCTGGGAAACATTTAAATGGGAGTGCAAAAAGTGTCTTTTAAGAGACAGACAAAAAATGATGGTTACAACTTAAAAGCGAACAACTGACTGACAATAACAAAATTAAAAATTAGAGTCTTAAAAGTGCAATTTCCACACAATCCTGGGAACCTGCTGACACTGCATTTCCCTTGGTTGGGTTTCTTAGTATTGGTTTATGGGGTAGTCAGATAATTCATGCGACAGCCCATTTTGCAGTAGCTTTCAGGTAGTTTTTCTACAAATTTTCGTAGTTTTTTTCTTTTTTGTTTCCTAAAAACTACAAAAGAATTATTTTAAAAGAAGTCAAGCAGTTAATACTATGGTATTTAATTTTTGATCAAACTATTGTACCCTTAGTATTTTTCTAATTTGTGTCCAACAAATATTCCTTTATTAAGCTTAGCCCCAGTTGGATTAGGAAAAATTGTTTAAGGTATTTAAATGCATTATATTCTTTATCTAATGTTTTAACGATTTTGTTGGATCAATAAAAGATATATTCTTAACTTTGGCTTGACCTGGACTATATTGATCTCTAGGAGGTTATTCTTTTACATGGTAAGGGCTCGGTTTCACTCTTTTGCCCCAAGGACAAGGAAAACAGCAATACTTTGTAAATTGACCCTAAAGCCCTAACAATGGCTCTATTACTTTTAGGTCACCACATACTTGACACTTATACATATCATAGCTTATTGCATTTAGAATAAAACTACGGGACAGATTAAGACTTGAAATTATATGGGTATAAATAAATGCTTTAGTTATTTCAGGCCCCAAGTGGCGTTACCATTTTTGCACAACTTTCCTAATTTGGGGAACACGTAACGTCGAGCTCCGGTATATTACAAGTTAATAATAAAATAATATAATTAAAATACTAATTAATTTTTTGTCTGAAAAAAATCAGAAGTTTTACTTCTCTTGGGTTTTTCGGTCATTTTTTTTTAAATTTGAAATAAATTAAATTAAAACATTGCTTTAATTGACGTTTCGTTTTATTCTTTATAAAACTATCATGAAAATCTGTAACAATTGTTAAAGATTCTGATGATTATTTTGAGAAAAAAACCCCGAAACGAAAATAAAAAAATTTTTTTGTTTTTTTTTTTTAAAAAAAAAATGACCAAACCCCCCCAAACGTAATAATTTAAAAATTTTTTTTGTTTTCCTGACCGTGTTATTAAATTAATAATTTTTAATTCTCCGGGTTTTTCGGTCATTTTAATAGTTTCATCGTTTTTTTTTTTGATTTTTTTGGTTTTTATCTTTATTTTAATTTTTTTAAAAAATCTTATTAGATAGGTAAGTTTATGAAAGGCAAAAGGTATGTTAACTTTATATTTTTTCCTTTAATTAATTTTTTTTGTTATTTTTTTTTTTTTTCCAATTGTATATATAAAGACATTAAGAACATCTTATTGTTCTAGATTCTGATGATGGTTTAATTGGAAATAAACCGAAACGTCAAAGAAATGTTTTAATTTTATTTCAAATTAAAAAAAAAAAAGCCAAAAAAACCCAGGGGAATTAAAAATTATTAATATAAATATATATTTATATATATATATATATATATATATATATTATATATATATATATATATATATATATATATATATATATATATATATATATATATATATATATATATATATATATATATTTATATATATATATTATATATATATATATATATATATATATATATATATATATATATATATATATATATTTATATATATATATATATATATTAATAAAAAAATTTTTTAAATTTAAATATTTTATTTTAAAATATTTTTTAATTTTTTTAAATTAATTATTAAAAATAAAAATATGTTGTAGCCAATTCTGCTAGACAGTAGTTGTTACCATTTTAATTAAATACAAGGGGAAAAATAAAATAAAAAAGGTTTTTGTGTTTTTTTTTGTATTAATATTGTTACTTTTCCTTTTTCCTATTTTTTCCCCTACATGGAGATGGAACAAAACAAGGGGAAAAAAGCACAATTTTGAGAGAGTATTTTTTTTTTCCTTTCGTGAAAAATTTAAGGTTTTGCTCGGGGGGTAAAGGTTGGGGGCACGCTGGTAATTTGGAATAGAAAAAAAAATTTAAGACAGCCAACTCTCTAACAGTACAGGTGCAAAATAAAAGATTATAAGTTTCAAAAAAAAAATTTAATGGATATACATTTATTTGTAAAATGTAATACAAATTTAAATTTTTTTAAAAGTAATTTAAAAAAAAAAAAAAAAATTTTTTGTTGGTTTTTGACCTCTTTGGTGTAGATGCATATACCTTGTATTTAATCCTGTGTTGAGGTCTTGATTTTGGAAGTTTCCCAGTGAACAAGTCTCTGTCGGCTGGACAATGACGTCACCGTGACAGCGTCAGCAGTTGTTGTTTCAAGCATCACATAAAAAGAATGACAAAAGGCAGTATCAATACATAAAGGGGGTTTTTCTGAATAAATTTGAATTTATGAACTGTTATTGTTAAAAAAAAAAAAAATTGACACTTATGACTTTAAATTTTAAAAAATTCACACTTTGGTGAAGACATTTTTATAAAAAAAAAACAAAATTTTTATCTACAATACTTAAGGAATTTTTTTTAAAAAAAAAAAAAAAACCTTCCCTTACTTTTTATTAAGGAATGATTATTTTTATAAAAGGAATAAAATTAAAAGTTACATAAATATTTTCATAAATTCAAACAATGGAAAATGATGATACATTTACATCTAGCAAATTAGTAAAGGAATATTTAAAAATCAAAAATATTGAATAAAGGAAAATATTTAAGCAATATCTACTATACTGAAAACTTTAGTGTCTTTCTTAAAAAAAAAAAAAAATGTCGACTTAGACATAAATAGCAGTTAAATGAAAAAAAAAAAATAAATTTAAAAGATTTAAAACTAGGTAAGTTTATAAAAAAAATATAAGATACAAAAAAGAAACAACTTTTCTTTACAAAATAGATAAAATTTGTTTTTTTACTGTGACACCCTCCGATATATTAACCCCCACTTGGTCCGATTCCATAATACAAATTGTAATTAACGGGAAATTTTTTGAAATACAATACTTCGTATTTCAAATACGATACTTCGTATTCCAAATACGAAAGGAAACAACGTTAACACATAACGTTTTCCCAGATAAGATACGATACGGTAAGATAAGATAAGGTAAAGGAAACGCCATCTCCTAGCGCTTTCCTTAATCAGATAAGATACAATGTATGGTGTTTCACCATACAAAAAGGTAAATGATTTTGTGGCCCCCCCTCTTTCTAACAAAAAAAATTAAAACCCCAAGATTTCACTGAGAATCTGGACCGCTATTAGTTTAACCCCACAGGATTTGAGTCAACTTTATTTATTCACACCTAATGTGTAACAAATATTACATAATATAAAATTTGACTCACCTGTGGTTTAAACTTCATAAGCTCTTGGTCCAGACCTCGTGTTACTACTGCCTTTTGAATCCTAAAATGAAATTTCCGTATGGTAGTCTGTTCCTAGTTTTTATGTCTCCCAGAACATTTAATCCCCACAAGCGGTGTTCCTAGATATGATCTTTGTTCTGCTTAGTTAGACAACCTAAAAACAATACAGGGAACAAAGAAAATGGTCTTTACTTATTAAAGGGAAATGTTTCAACTGGATTTGCAACAGCAACACAAGCCAGAACATTGTGCCGACTTAAACTTTTAACCACATGGGTTTTAAAATGGCGCCTCTCGGCATAAAAAAACTAAAAGAAACAGGGACCTTTACAAAATCATACCTTATGAAAAAAATCCTAAAATTGGACTATACCAAATATAAATCTTATGCATAACTATACATAAGGAAAAGCAAAAACTTAAAAATATTTTTCAAGAAAGCAAAGAAAAAAAAAAAAGGAAAATGGAGGTCGACTTACCGGAGAGATGTCACAATCAAAAACCCCCGACTTGAAGGAATTTGGCCACCTTTTCGGCTCCTGATTCCCACTACTTAAATACAAGGTCCAATGGTGATTTTTTTTATTTGCTCACATGTCCCTTTTTACCAAAAAAAGGCAGTACTTTTTTAAGCGACAAGGAGTACCACGAATTTGAATTTTTCGCGGTATTTATAGGGTTTTTTCCACTAACTTGTACACTGCCACACATAATAATTCTAAGGAACAAATACGAACGAAATTTTCTGCTTTCAACACCCGATTTGAATATCGTTAACCGTGAAAAACCTTTTTCCAAAATTATATTTTAACCAGCCGGTTTGCAACGACGCGCTTTCTTATTAAGGTTAGTCCGGTTGTGGAGAGATAGAAAGATAGACAAGAAAGATAGATGTAATCCAAGTGTAGTATGTTGCCAACCGATAAAAATCGATACATGATCGTCTTCTATACGATGGTGTTATATACAGCTTGTATGTTCTGTCTTACAGGGTTCCCGATTTTAATAGTAAATATTTTATGTTTTTTTTTTTAAGTTGATTGATAATGATTATTTTTCAGATGTTTCATTTAAGTTGACTGATAATAATTATTGAATTATAGATTTTCGTTAACAATTATTTAGAGAATTTATAATGTTGGAGAATCGTGTAAATACTGCAACAATATTATTTGGCAAAATTTTTTAGACACCCAATAAAAATGTTTTAAATTTTTATTTCGTTTACACCTTATAATATTTTCACCAATTTAGGTACGGTATTAATAACAAAATTATATGACAACTCTTATAAACATTTTTTGAAAACTTTTTTTAAAAAATGGCATTGTCCGGAATCAAAACCAATATCGCTTAAGGCACTTTAAAGTCTTTTGGTTTTCAAGTGTTCACTTTTTTATTAGGGTTCATAAATGCTTTTGTCGGACTTATTTATTATGGGATTAGTCAATTGCCGCAAAATTCCATGAAGCAGTGACCATTTAAGACCGTCATTATTCACTTTCTTTTTAACCAACATAAAATTATTACAAACGGTTATTATTTAATACAGTTTCATCCATTTTAGTTTCATTATCTATGAAAACAATTCCTGTCTGAGCAGCTGGCTCTTTGTCTTGTTCTAAATCTTTAACAATTTCCCTTCCATTGATCCATCAAATTTTGCACAAATATTATCCGTATCAGGCAATGCCTGTATACAGGATATTCCAAATTTACTATTCTTTATTTCAAAAAGAGGTTGGCGGCAATGCCTTTTAAGGCATATATAAAACAATATTGAACTGCTAAAAACTTGGGATTAAGGTCAGTGTGTGATTTTTTTTCTCTCTAGCTTTGACCTTAAAACAAAGTGTTTTAGCCACGTAATAATAATTGCATAAGGTAAGAGTTAAATAAAAATTAATTATATGAAGAATAATTCCCCAACCAACATGAATAGAAGGGGACACACGCTTCACACCCAGGGGTCCATCAGGGAAATTTTAGAAAAAAGAAACAAACAAAGAGGAGCACTAAAAAGGATTAAAAAAGGAAAAGTGTAAAAAACAAGGCTTTTTATTTTAAATTTTTATCTCAGTTCATCGTTATTATTATTATTAGTAGTGTTGTTAATCGTTATTAAGTAATTTTAAATTATGTTTTATTCTATCACCAAGGCATACGATATGCTCGCCATTTTTTTTGAAAATTTTCAAAATGCCTTCATTGCCGCAAGACAATATGCGAAAAAATATTTCCAAAGACGGTTTTTTAATAAAAAAGTGTTTAGATGTTTGACAATCCGTTTAAGAGAAACTGGAAAAAATAATCCTATTCCAGCAAATAAAAAAATCAATTAGCCAGAGCCTGTGATAATAATAAATCAGCAATTATTATCTCAAGCCATGTAATTATGAATGGTTTATTAAATTGGTGATAAAAAATTATAAGGATATTAATTTTTATTTAATTCGTAGAAAAACATAATGGTTTTAGTTGTCACATTCTCAATAAAAACGCCGCGTTGTTTTTATGACATACGATCAACGCAGTTTTTCGGCAATAACTCAAGAATTAATTAAGATATTGAAATGCGGTTTTCACCAGTTTCTTTACTTTTTTATGTTTTTTTTTAATGGGCTTATAATAATAATAATACATTTAAATTTTTCAAAAAGATTGACAAAATTTATAATTTTGACACAAATTAGTCTCCAATGATAAAACAAAAAATAAATTAATTATACCAATATTTTATCTTAAGGCCTGGTAAAAGCTCTTTCAAACGAGACCTAGTTTATCAAAATAGGTTAAGCCAAAAAATGTTTTTTTAAAGGTACATTCGCTCCTCTCCCCTTCCTATATTTGACAAGTTAGGGAAAAACTCTTTAAAAAAAAGTTTTCCTTATTTTACACAGTTTGTGAAGAAACTATTAACGATATAAGTAAATAAGGCATATTTTTAAATAATCCGTGTTTTCAATTTTGTTCTTAGATTTAGGCAATCTAGCGGTGGAACTAAAAACTTAAAAATAATTTCCAGCATTTTCTCGAGGCTGGTTTTGCTATAAATATTTTTTTCTGAAAGCTATGCGATGAAGGGTTTTCGAGATATTGCCGAAGGACGACCTTATCAGGACACCCTGTATTATACGAAGAATTTGTAAAGCAAATATGAAATGAATATCCCCAAAACTGTAAAAATTATGGTGTTAAAACACAAAGACACATACAGGTGGGTGTTTTTTTTAATAAACAATTTGAGTTTTATTTTTTATTATTACTAGGCTTTTTCATCATATACATCCCTATAAAAATGCAAAACTATTTTTTTCGAATATCGTTTGAAAATAAATTTGTACCGTGCAAAGTTCAACCTCTACCATATGTTTTGAAGCACTAAGGGTGCCTAAGATTCAAGTGGCGGTAATATATGGGGGTGTTCTCGCATTTCTTCCGGCCCAGCGTGTGCGGACATCTGTCATTTCTATTAAATTTTTGAATGCCGAAGACCTCCGCACCCAACAACCCTTATCCATCCCTAACAGAATCACAGATGTTTCTTTTATTCCTAGTTAACCTTGAGACTTCGCGGCATTTGGGTAAAATGCAGTTTCGTATTTATAGGAGATTCTTTATTATTATAAATGTTGGATTAGGTATCAAAAAAAAGTAGTTATTAATATTTATTTATTAAGTACAAAAGTAATTACCTTTTCGATTTTTATCCCTTTCATCTAAGTTTTAAAAGAAGTTATATATTTTTTAGTAGGTAATTAAAAAAATATGTTCGGTTTTCGTCAGAGAAGCCCCTATAACGCTATCAAAATTGGACGGTCAGCTGACAATGGCGAGTTTCGCTTCTATGGTACGTCCTTGTATCCTACATTGCGGAAACGCGAAAGTATGAAAGTCTGTCTTTATGTTGATTGTACTAGAAAAAAGTATATTATAAAGCTAATCCACTTGTTTGCTTACTTTTTAAAGTCATCTATTTTTTTTTAATTTTGTAAAAAATTAAAAACCGAAATATTTTTTTTCATAATGTTTTGAATAGAAAGATCCTGTGCTTATCACATAAAACTTACCTAATAAATATATTTTTTAGAAAAAAATTAGTTTCGACCTAATAAATATTTAAACTTAATGTCTACCCCCTTTTTTTCTCTTGGGACAGTCCACGAAGGCTGATGCCTAAGTACTAACGTACCGTGGGCAAGGGTGTCTTAAGTGTGGTGAGAGGGAGTTTGTTCACACGGGACTTAAATATTTGGAGATTGAAAGGAAAAGGAAAAACTTCTGCGGGCAGCAGGTTCCATAGTCTTGACACTCTAGGGATGAAGGAACGAAGAAAGCAGGAAGTTCGGGGCCTCTCTAACTAAACTGTAAAGGGATGCATAAAAGTTGCACTACGTGTTGCTCTGTTGGGAGCTGCTAGAGAAGGAATTATATTGGCCAATTCCTCTGAGCAGAAGCCGTGAAAATACCTATAGAAGAGCGACAGATTCCCCACAGCTCGACGGTGGGCAAGAAGAGGAAGCCCTTCTGTGAGCGTTGGATCATTAGTAAGACGAACGGCTCTTCTTTTAATGGAGTCCAGAATGCTAAGTGTTGTAGGGGACGCCATTCCCCAGACATATGAACAATATTCTAAAGAGGGTCTGATTTGAGATACATAGATTGGAAGAAGAGAAATATTTTCTGGCTCGAAAGAGGAATCCAAGCTTTTTTGAAGCTGCCGAGGCTATGGATGTAATGTGCTGAGGTTATTCTCAAAAGTAACGCCGACGAGATTAAACGACTCTTTGTTCTGCAGAACTTGGCTGCTCATATGAAAGGGATGAGCATTGGCAGACTTTTTTCGCCACAGGGAACATGACTGTGTTTTCGAGGCATTAAACCGAACAAGATTTTTGGTGCCCCAATCCAAGATAAGTGTGAGGTCTTGTAAAAGAGATATCTGCATTAACCTGCCCTTGTTTTCCAAATCAGAAATACATGGTGGCTTAAGAAATTGAATACTAGAGTGGAGGGTACTATCGTCAGCCAAACTATGAATAGAATTGATTGTAGAAGAGAGAAGATCGTTAATGTGTAGAAGAAATAGCGTGGGTGCCAGCACTGAGCCTGGGGCACCCCAGCATTAATTTGGTAGAAGCTGGAAGAATAACCATCTACGGTAACTGATATACGTCGATTAGAAAGGAAACTGGAAAGCCAAGAGCAAAGCTTAGGTGGAAGACAGTAAAAAGAAAGTTTGTTAAGAAGCGCATCATGCCAGACCTGATCGAAATCTTTGCATATGTCGAAAGCAACGATCTGGGAGTCACCAAGAAACTCAAGGACTTGTTCAAGTTGTGTGAGACAAAGGAAAGAAAATCAGCTGTGGATGTACTGTGACGGAAATTAAATTGAAGTCAGACCAAAACACCTGTGACTGGTTGTGACGACACGAAGAAGAGGCATATGCCCAGAGTTGTCACACTAATTAGCCTTCAACTTTTTTTGGTAGATTTACCTCTCGTAAATTCTAGTAGGCAACTTTTCAATCATTCCGAATACAATTGCGCTTTATTTTTGATACTTCTGCATCATAATATTTAGATTTTTAAATTTAAGTCTAGAGGGCCTTGACCTCGTTAAATCGCTCAATTTTGGATCAAGTAGCCATGATAAAACAAATTTATTCGTCTTCAGTTTTTGACTGCTTTTCTGGAAGAATTTTATGACACTTAAAAAATACTAATACCGTTTTACAAAAGAATAATTTATTTATTAAATGTGTTTTGGAAACAGTCTTATCCTTAATACCGACTGAATTTTTGGAACAAAATGCTTTTTTAGGATATGCTAATGAGCCATCCTCGTTTCATTTGAAAAAAAATGACTTATGACCATAAATAGGACTTTGCAAAAAACATATGACAATTTAATTTATGTTGTTATGGAAATCTGAATTAAAATTAACCGTTTTAAAGTTTTCTCGGCACTCTGGATTAAAATTTTTTAAAATAAAAATATTTTACGGCAGAAATGTCAAAAAATGACATATGCGGTGTCATTGTATTCACAATATTATATCCTATCAAAACTAGAAAAAATATACCCGTAGTGTCATTTAAAATTTAAAAGTACTGGTTATTTATAGTCAAACCGGAAGTGACATAAAACAATTAAATAGTTTAAATTATATTAAATATCCACATACAAAATTTAATTTTTTCATCTTAAATAATAAAAATTTTACAGGGGGAAACCACCCTTGGGAAACACCCGGCCCTTTTATGTATATGTACGTATTTATTTATATTACATATTTTGTTTTTTTATAATGCCTATTAATGGAACGAAAATCAGAAATGCATACAAAAACTGAACTAAATATTATTATGGAGAAAAAAAATTTCTTGCTTTATGTAACTTGAAAAAAGTTCTTTAATAATGTACATGTTATGGTTAATGTAATAAAGTGGTTAGTATGTATATTTACCGGTAAATGTAAAAAAAATAAAAAAACTGAACGAAAACTAATCAAAACTAACCATAACCAACCACAACTAAACAAAATTATTAGTTTAAACCAGAACGCACTAAAATTATTAGTTTTGGTTAGTTTTCGTTCAGTTTTTTTTAATTTTTCACATTTACCGGAGAATATACATAATAACCACTTTATTACATTAACTGTAACATACAAAATGTACATAATACACTATTGCTTTTATACATTTTTAGTAGTTGGTAATTTTAAACTATTCGGTATATTTTCTAAATAAAATAAGTCAACGCCGCCTGTACCGGCATGGTGGAATTTCGTCTCCGTGACCGTGACGTCACGCCGTAATTAAACACCCAAATGTTGTTTTGCGCGGGCGTTTTATATTTGAATTTGAAACGCTTTTGGCTCTGTTTCAACGTTTTTTAAGTAAAAAATATTTTACAGAAGTATTATCTAGGTATAAAGAGTTATTTTTACCGATAAAAATATATGTACAAGGGACCTACCAAATATGGCCGATCTTTAGCAAATCAAAATACTAGTTTGAGTTGTGCCTTCTGCCTTTGCTTGATTTTCGCAAATGGGAACTGACCTGTAAAACCGAAAACTAAAAACAAAGTAATTACAAAATTAAAGATTTACAGCTGTTGCTCCTTTAAAAACTACTTGCAGCCGAAAACCATTAACGTAAAATATGTGTCGGCGGAGATAAAGATGACAACCAACATATGTTTCACGGATGCTAAAATATTGATGTACCGATGTGCTACAATCATTTTTTTGGGATTTTGATATGTCTGTATTAAACCACAGCATTTAACAAACATATGTAAGTGGTTTTTTTTAAATCCTACGGGTTTGGAAGTTTTAGGAAAAAATTTGGGACCCAAAATTAGTTTTAAGGTTTAAGGGACATAAAATATTGCTAAACAAACAAAGACATCTGCATAATAAAGCAGACTGTAAATAGTATAATATAAAAATGGATTTTCTTTCAAGCTGAGATAAAGAAAATTAGGTGCACTAGTTATTTCGTGCAATATTAGAACTTGGAACGTGGAACTTTATGTTTTACACCCAAAAAAACGGTGGACCTAAACATGGTTTGAAAAACCTTTTTTGTTTTAAAATCCCTATGGGATTGATCAACAAGCCTCCTTTGTACCTTTAATTTTTTTTTAAGACTTGAAAGTGGACCTGTTAATCAGAATATTGTTTTATAAATAATTATATCGCCTTTGCTATAAGCGAGTATAATTTTCTTTTCAGCAGTTTCTTACGCAAAAACAACTACAATATATTTTATTTTAGTTAACCCGAAAGACCATTTTATATACCTTTTTATTCTGTTTAGCACCTTGCCTATAAAATCTGCTTTTTACGAATATTTTTTCTTTTCGACGTAACCTACATGTATTTAAACCCTGCCATAATAAAAAAAAAACTTTTACACTTCTCTCCAGAGGCCCAAATTGTTTAAACTGGCGGACGCTTTGGGGATGTTCCAAGGGTTTATATTAAGTTTGTTCCAATCAGAGCTGTCGGTAATTTAATTAAAATAATTAAAACGTTTAATTACTTCTCAGTAATTGGATTACTTTTATTTAATTACTTTCCGAAAAGTAATTGTATTTGGATTATCAATTAATAGGATATTGTAATCGTAATTGGTAATTAACTGTCACGAGTCCCAAGTAATTAATTACTTAGAAATTAATTCAATTACCTAATAAATAATTAAATTATACAAAAATTTCAATAACTTTTCTTTATTTTTTGGAAACACTGCCAGGTTTTGGCGAGCCAGATTTTGTATTTTCGTTTGATGCTTACCGCCACCGTTTTTATACTTTTTTTTGTTAAAATTGTTGATGTTTGGGGTAGGATAAAAAGATTTCTTCATTTTAGAGTCATTTATGTTGAACTTGCAGAGAGAAGTTTGAATAGTGTTACGTGCGCGTATGATGCAATTTATTAGTATAAATATTTTATTGGTTTAGGTATCATGTTTAATGTATATGTGGTAATTTAAATAGAGTAAATGTTAAAATATTTAATTACATTTAGTTTTATTAATAATTGAATTACTTGTAACAAACATGCTAGTAATTGATAATCGTAATTTACTACTACTTAGAAGAGTAATTGGTAACTGTAATTGAATTACTTTTAAAAGTAATTGCGACAGCTCTGGTTAATCCGCAGTTTTTGTACCCGCCGTGAGACGGTTTCAAAACTGTAAGCCGCTTTACAAAATCTTCCACTAGTTTTCCACAAGTTGCGGTATTTTGTTTTTTCTACAAAAAACAACAATTTTTTTGTCTTCCACTTGTGGAGAGACAAATTTCCACTAAATTTTGTTTCCCCCGGAGTGTCGCCGCGTTTCAAAAAGTCTTCAAAAGTTTTCCCAAGTTGCGGCAATTTGTTGCTTTTCTACAAAATACAGAAACTTTTTCTCTTCCACTTGTGGAGGGACAAATCTTCCACTTAATTTTAGTTTCCGCAGTGTTGAAAGATCAAAGAAAGTTACAACTAAAAGTGGAAGATTTGTTGCGCACGCTTTGCGCAAGCAACTTTAGAAAACTAGTGAGAACTGGAGAACTACTCTAAACTTTCGCGCCAATTCTTTGGCAACAAGTTTCCACTTGTTTCTTAAATGTGAGAAGAGCATCTTTTAATTTTCTACAAAAAATCTTCCACTGTTGCTCTAATTTAAAAAAAGCAACTTTTAGTTGACAACTTTTAGTTTTCTAGTAACAATTTTTTGTCAACTTTTAGTTGTCAATTTTGGTGTAAACGCGCCTTTAGAATCGATCAAACGCGCAAGTATCGACTTTGCACGGTTTTAGTCAGTCAAAACGAGGAAGATTTGTTGCTGCGGGGGGGGGGGGGGGGGGGGGGGGGGGGGGGGGGGGGACGATTTATGTTTGGGTTTTGCTTTGCTTGAAGATCGAAATGACTGTTCAAAAACGGTTCACAAAAAATTAAAAGTTTGGTAAGGGGATCGTGTAATGCACTGTCACCAATCGGTTGAAACGGGTTTATTTGACTGGGCTTGCGCGTGTCCGTACACCAAACGGTTTTTTGCGGGTTTGGAACAAACCTATTGACTACGATCTTCACAGCAGCATAGCAGCTGTTAAAAACATATCTGAAGCTGATTAATTTAGAAAAGAACCCCGCACAAACCTTATGGGAATTGGCTCCCGGTCAAATTGGCTGAAATTTGGATGTATTGTTCGTTTCGGCATCCTGAACAAAAGTCTCAATGGGCACAAAGCTTCATTTTGCTTATTTTGACTCCTACAGAGCTTCAAAGCTCCACGGATTCACAATTATTGACTCCTTAAAAGGGTAATCTTTTCGAAAGTTAGTATTTGCTGCGTTAACAAAAAGTACCCTCTTTTGTTTTTGAGGTCGCATTTTAATGACATCAAAATCCAATGCAATATGGATAATATTGACAGTTTTTAACAGCATCCAAATCAAAATTGATTTTAAAATTTTCCCCGGAAATAAATTAATGTAATTTTAAGGGTTGTTTTAGTGGGCCTCAAAAACTGGGGTGTTCAAAAACAAAACCATATTGACAATTGAAGCCGTCAATTTTATCCAGTTTGAGTCCTATTCTTGACAGTTATTGACAGCTTCAATGTCAAACAACAACATATCCACATTTTAGCCAATTTGACTGGGGGCCAATTCCCATAAGGTTTGTGCGGGGTTCTTTAATACTAGGAAAGCTCTGGGTCTACTCAAAACAGAAGTAGGTGGCAAGTAGTCACTCAATTTTGTAGATTGTACTTTAAATAAGCTGTATGCAAAATAATCTATTTTCTAGAAAACATTCTCAATTAAAGAAAGAGGCTTAGCTTACTTTTGTCAATTGGTAATTGTAAATTTTTATTTTTAAATTTCTTTCTTGTGTTTTTTTATTTTTTTCTTGATAAAAATTAATGGTAGAATTAACTCAAGCAATAATTTAATTACTTTTTAACTTTGCGATTGCATATCTTTTTTTTCTGAGAGTAGAAAATGTTTTATAATCGTTTTAAACAAAAGAGTAATAAATTAAATAGAATAAGAGATAATAACAGTACTTAGATGATACATGACGCAAATCCTTGAGCTAAACAAGTAAAATGCATCAATGCACTTCTAGATTTTCATACATAATTAACTTCCTTAAGTTCAGTTAGTCTGACACAAAAAGATAATAATTATTTGCATAACACGCAATTTAGAAAATGTTTTCTATTGGGTGGATTTTAAGCATATAAGAAGTAAAAAAGCGATATGTTTACTATAGTTTCGCTATAATTACAGAGACAAAAAACATGTTTTTAATTAACATTTAGGGCAAACAATAACAATGTCTTTTTAAAATTAATTTTAAAATACGCTGGTTTGACAGGGTGAGCCCATTAAAAAAAATTTTAAGTAAGTGGTAGACCCAGCCTTATCTGCTTTTGTTGGATGTACTGGGTGTCCAAATAAGAAAACGCCGGCTGTATCTCTGAAACTATTTATCCACAGCGTTAGGCAAAAAATATTTTTAGAAAATGTGGTCAAAAGAAATAGCTCAAAATTATTTTCAAGTTTCTAAAACTACCACAAAATGGCGCAACGGAGCAAGGGTGGGAAAGATGATAAATAATAAAAGTTTCAAATAGCTCTATCTCTCACATCTCTTACGTAAGGTGGTTCAAGTGGATACCGTTGAGAAAACTACCGGTTCAGCCGGCTGTCTGGCTGGGAAAGGGGAAGAGGGAATTTGCGGCATGTGCTCAAGGAATGGGACTTATTAAAATATCATTTAACGATGACCCTACAAAAATGTAGGTTTTTAGCGCTTCTGGCTCCCGAAGAACATCAATTTTGTGCAACATCAATAAAGTGCTAATAGTTTCACAATAACTTTTTAAATATTTTTTCTTATTTAAATAATTACCTTTTTGCTCAAAGGTCTTGAATAATCTAATATTGTAAAAAATAATAGTTATGTAGTATATATAATTTGCGTTTAATATCTCTTATGAAGAAAAACTTATGCTTTTTATAATTAGTTAACCTCAAGTTCGCTATTCCCCTTTTAATAACTGATACTTTAAAACAAACAAGTCAAAATTAGTTCTTATAAAAGAACATCTGTGGGTTGCAGGGGTTGCTGAATTCAATGCGGTAACCCAAAGCAGATGTACCATGTTCCATGTTTCAGGGCGTTATAGAACTAAAAGAAACACTTGAAAAATATTATATTAGTAAACAAAGGAAAAACCTAGGGCTTTTTAGACTCTTTAGTGGCAGGGTGAAGCTACATAGGCAAGTAATAAGTAAATAAAATATAATAAATGGTTCATAATGAATTAAATAATTTTAAATAAAGTGATTGATCTGTGCAATATTAAATATACACTTTAAAAGCGAACTGTAGAGAAATATCCATTTTTACCAGTTTAATCGTTACTTAATGAAAGTAAATGTAATATAATAAAAACACTTTTTATTTTAAAATTCCACTTATATTCGCAACTTGTAAGATATGTGCTTCTTCACACTAGTAATATATTTTTTTTCTCTAGCTTTGGCCTTACAAACTAAGTGTTTTAGCCACGTAATAATAATTGCGTAAGATAAAATGTAAATCAAAATTAATTATATAAAAGATTATTTCCAACCAACATAAATAGACGGGGACACACGCTTCAAGCCCAGGGATCCGTCAGGGCGATTTAAAAAAAAAAAAACAAACAAAGAAGACCACTAAAAAAGGAAGACATTTAAGGGTTAAATCAAGGACGTGGTAAAAAACAAGGTTTTTATAAAATTTTTTATTATAATAAAAATAAAAAAAAATACAGTTTTAAGCTTATTTTTTGTAAGTAGGAGTGGAGAGCATGCATTAGTTCGGGATCATTTGAGCTTAATACTTCTGGTAACCAAATAGGTTATTTAAAATTTTTGGAGATTAGTATATTTAAAAGAGATTGGGTTTCTTGGTGATATATCTGACAATTAAAAAGAATATGGTTAAGGTCTCCATATTCACCGCATATACAAAGGGGATCTGGCTTAACTCCAATTTTATAAAGGTGACTGGGAAAACGCCCATGGTTTGTTTTTAGACGGCTTATGGTTGATACAGCGCTTCTTGGTACAGATATATTATAATACCAGTGTTTGTATGGTATATCAGCATGAATTTTAAAATAAAAGGTATTAGTCTCGTTTCCATATTTGTTCCGTTCCTGTTTCCATTTTCTTTGGCTTATTTTCTCTTATGATGCTAGTAATATTTAAAAATGAACATTTGCAGGGGTTACATTTTTCTAGGTAATACATAAAATAGTTAAGAGTGCATTTACGCTACACCTTAGGGGTCGGACGAAAGGACGCGGCGACGGTGGGAGGAGACTAACAAACTCCCACTACCACAATTTTCGTATAGACGCATTAAAAATATTATATTTTATTTAGGTTCTTCCAAATTCGGTGTTTCTGATTGCAAGCCTACAGGAGATAACGTTTTTCGGTAACTATGACATAATGACATAAGGAAATAATCTATGCCTCTGCTGTAACAGATTTTTAAAATATAAGTCGAGTTAAGAGAAAATAGTATCTAAACATAACCGATTTTAGGGTGACTTTCACTCAAGGAAATATTAAAAACTAAATCCAAATTTAAAAAACTATTAAAGCTGAAGCCTAGATTTAAGTGTTGGCTTTCATATAGTTTTTGAAAACTATCGATAACTTATACCGTTAAACATTATGCCCCGAACCCCAAATTGGATCCAATTTTCGCGGCGCGAATGGACTCTTAAGGGATATTTGAGATTAATAATATATAACAGTACAAATCGACTCATCCCATAGGCCATAGGACATAAGCTTGTTACATACCATAGCATGAGCCATAGATTACATTGGTCAACATTTGTTCCACGCGGGAACGCTCTAGAATTTTTAGGGTGGCTGATTACGATGAGAGGATCGGTTAACCTTCATCACGTCAGGTTCAAGGTCATTTGGAGGTGAAGTGAAGAAAAAACCATTGGAAAAATTTATGTATATGTTTTTGAGGTCGCTGAATCCAAATTCGGCGTTTATTTACACTTTGGATCTATCTATATACATGCATTTTTCTAGATTTTGCCTATCATTTTTTCACCACTTCACCTTTAACTGACCTTAAACCTGACCTTATAAGGGTGAATGAACTTCAAAATCCGATTCGCCGACCTTGAAAACATACGTACAATTTTTTTAAAATTTTTCGATTTTTACATAACATTTTAATCTCAAAAATACTTCAATATATCCTTAAAATGACCTTGGATGACATCTAAGATAGATGTAAATAGACGCCGGATTGGGATTCGGCGATCTCGGAAACATATGCATGAATTTTTCCAGATTTTTCCAATAATTGTTTTCTTTACTTGACCTTCAAATGACCTTGAATCTGACGTGATGGAGATAAACCGACCTCTCATTGTAATCAGCGACCCCAAAAATCCTAGTAGCACCTAACCGCTTCCGGAGTACACGGGAACCCCGGATTACCTATTATTTTAGCTTGTTTTGGCATATTTTTAAAGATGGCAAAACATATTTCTTGCTGTTTTGTAGATAACTGTTGTATTAGTTTAAGTGATTGCGTTTCATTCTTTCGATATCCTAAGGATAATTTAGATTCAATTGTTCAGTGGCGCGAGTTTAATTCTCGAACCTCTGCGTAACAGACTTGACCCCGGGAATGCGTCAATATTGCTTATTATTAAATATAATGCTCCAATTTTTAGCTTCCACACTAAGTTATTAGATAGATAATAAAATTATTAAATAAATACTATTCTTGCTGTTTTACTTCTACATCCATATATTTAAAAAAAAAACAAGATCCGCATCCGCGGATGTGTAAAAATCTGCATCCGTAACATCCCTGATACAAGTAATAAAACTGAATCCTGATTAGAACACCAAGACCCTACGCAATTCGTGCACGTCCCTAATGTTGGAGCCTTTTTAATAAATGGTCTCAATAATGGTTCAGTTACAAAACGGCTCATCTAATAATTAGCTAACATTTTTATAAAAGAAACACAAAATTTGCTTATTGACTAATAAAGTAGTGGGTTTCACTCTAGTACCAAAACGACAGCTTAACCTATGATTAGAACCTTGTTTTTTTTATTTATATATGATTAAATTTATTAAGAACAAAATTGCAGAACAAGACCTACACTACCATAAAAAAACGTAAAAACAACAATGATATTTTGTAGATTATGTGCAATTTGCTGTTTTTCCTGCGGAACGCGAACTGTCAAAGATTAAAGCTGTCACTTTGGTCCACCAAAAATGACCGACGTGCTTACACCAAAGAAAATTATATTTGATCTACCCTAGGTAAGACGGACTAAATTTGAGTACCAAATTTTAATACTCATATGTTTACACCAAGAAAAGTACGCATGACGTCATTTATACCTCGAACTAAAGATTTGGTTCACCCCGTGTAAACAAGACTAACATTTCCAATATTTCACTATGCATCAAATAACATATATGAAGCTTAAAGGCGGTACTCTAAAAGGTTTTGTTAGAATTATAAATCAAACGACATTTATTTTAAGATTATTAATTAAAAGGTAATTCAGAGGTGACTTACTTGGAATACCATCATGTGAAACGCGCTTGCATACCGTCCACACACATAAATTACACGGTTTTTATGAATCACCTCACAAGCTTTTGCTTTGTTGTACAAGGGCTTTCACGTTTTAATTTTAACTATATTTTTATGGGAAAATTATTTTGCTTAATGTCATTTATTGTAACAAAACATCGGGTAAGGGGATGTAAAAAAAAATCTTACAAAATAATCCCGATCAAAAGTTTACTTTAATAAAAATATTGCTGATGAGAACACTTCAATAAAGCAAAATAATTAGACGACTGGTAAATTGTAATTAAAAAAAACCACAAAATTCTTTTGGGGTATGATAACATACATATAAAGTACCAAAAGCAGATACACGTAGAGCCCGGAGCACTTATATTTTTTTTCCTGGAATAAAACGGTTTAGGGTTGGTCGTATTATTTATTAAAAAAAATTTTTTTTTAAAATTTTTAAAAAAAATTTTTTTTTTTTTTTTAAAAAAAAACCCCCAAAAAATTTTTTTAAAAAGGTTTTTTTTTTTAAAAAAATTTTTAAAAAAAAAAATTTTTTTTTTTTAAAAATTTTAAAAAAAAAAATTTTACAAAATTTTTTTAAACGTAGACGACGTTTTTGCTTCATCAGTTTTTTAACAATTCAATTGATTGGGGGCCCAGAGGGTTTACCTACATTAAAAATTTTTTTTTTTGTAAAAATTTTTTTTAGTTTTAAAAGTACACTGTTTTTAGAGCTTAAAGACTGATGCAAGGGTTTAAAAAAGGGTGCTCTTTATTTAACTCGCTAAACCCCAACCGCCTTTCAAAATTAAGTGGCAAATTTTTTTTTCTTTTTCCCCTTACAACCAATAGGAACAAAAATTTAAAAAAGGGGGTTTTTTTAAAAAAAAATATATGAGATTTACCATTATTTTGTAAGAATCACCCTCTTAAGTTTTTTTTTTTAATATATATATATATATATATATATATATATATATATATATATATATATATATATATATATATATATATATATATATATATATATATATATATATATATATATATATATATATATATATATATATATATATATATATATATATATAAAAATAATTTTTTTTTTTTGGGTGGGGGTTTTTTTTGTTTTTTTTTTTTAAAAGGGAAACACATTATTTTGACGTTTGCCCATTATATTTGGTTTTTAAAAAAAAAAACAAAAAAAAAAAAACAAAAAAAAAAAACCAAACAACAAAAACATACACGGCTTACAATTTTTTTAATGATTTAAATACATTTAAAAAATTTTTTAAAAAATTTTTTTAATTTTTAAAATACGCACCTCAAAAAACATCTTTAATCGGACTATTTAAATTTTTTTGGGGCCCAAATAATTTGAAATGTTAAAAAATGCTTATTTTTTTTTTTTTGTTATTACGAATTTTAGATTTATAAGAAAAGTAATGTTGATTTTTTTTTTTTTTTTTTTTGATTTAGATTTAATTTATAAAGTAATTTACAAAATTTATATACGGGTTTGGGTTTTAAAAAAATTGGGGGGTTGGGATTTAACTATTAGTTTTGATATTTGGCTATTCTGATATTTTTTTTATTGAGAGGGGTTCTTTTTTTTGAATTTTTTCCCCTTTAAATTTAAAAAGTTTCGGTGATGATTTTCTTGGGAAAGAATTCAGTGTTTTTAAAATCGAACATGTTTAAAATTTTTGTTTTGTTTTTTAGAGCAGAAGGTTTTTTATATTTATCCCCATTAACCTGTACGTTTTTTGGGGTTGTTTTACCAATTTTTTTTTTTGGGCAATTTAAACAGGGAAATTTGGGAGTAAACCAGGTTTGACTTTTTTTTTTGGGACTTGGCTCTTTAATTAAATAGTGATGAAAAAAAGGGTTTTTGGGGCCTTTTGGCATACAATTTTATTCATGTTTTGCCAGAATATATTTTTTTTTTTTGCAATTCCTGGGAGTATCATGGCAACATATTTTTTTTCCCTGTCAGCGATATTTTAGTATTATTTTTTTTTTGTAAAATTTTTAAAAAGGGGGTTTTTTATAATTTTTTTTTTTTGTTTAATGGGAAAAACTTTTAAAGTGTTTTAACTTTTTTAAATTTTTTGGGGGGGGAGTTCTGGTGAAGAATTTTTTAAAAACCCCCCAGTTAAACCAATTATTAACTATTTTTTTTTAAATTGGGTGATTTGAGGAAAAATTTTTTAAAAACGTCATGACCAAGTTTTTTTTGTGTACCCTTTGTTTTAAGGATTTGCTATTTTCACTTTTATTAAGGGGTTGTCGAGAAAATTAATTTCATTATTAATTTCGATTTAGACGTAAATTGTTTTTTGGGGGAAAATTATTGAAAAAATTATTATTCTGAAAATTTCAGACCATAAACAGTGTCACTTTATGCTTTTCTTTTTAACCCCAAAAAACCTAATGATCTTTTTTATCAAAAAAGGGAAAAAAGGAATTCTTAAAAAACATACTTCACTTAATGAAAATACCTTCATGAAGCAATAAATTTAACACTTTTCGAACAATTATTTCCAACATGAAGAAAAAAATTTTTTTAACAATTAGAATTTGCCCATTTACCGAATCTTCAACTGTTGCCCAACTTGTTATGGAATACTTGAAGAAAAAATACTAAATAATACCAGCATTCCTATAATCTTTTTTAAAAATTTGGGGACGTTAACAGCATTACCATCAAGTCAAGTAGATGAGCTAGTGAATTTATTCAATAATTTTCACCCAAAATACAATTTACGTCTAAAACCAAAATTTAAAAATGAAATTAATTTTCTGATTTAAACCCCTTTAAAAAAATGAAAATAGCGAATACCTTAAAACTAAATGGACAAAAAAAATATTTGGGGCGGGGCTTATTTAAATTATAACTCAAATCCCCCAATTTCAAAAAAATATTAATAATTTTTAATATAATTAAAATTAATTAAAATATAAAATTTTTTAAAAAAATTAAAAAATTTAAAAAATAATTTTATTAAAAAATAAAAAAATTAATTTTTAAAAAAAAAAAAAATTTATATATAAATTTAAAGAAAAAAAAATATATATATATATATATATATATATATATATATATATATATATATATATATATATATATATATATATATATATATATATATTCCGCTTATTTTTTTTTTAAAATCAAAATTTTTTTTTTTTAAAAAGTAAAGTTTATCCGTTTTATTCATGAATTTAAAATTTTAAAATACGTTCCTTTTAAAAAAAAGGTATAGGAAGGTGTAATTAA
Organism: Listronotus oregonensis; assembly: GCA_019359885.1. Lineage (NCBI taxonomy): Eukaryota > Metazoa > Arthropoda > Insecta > Coleoptera > Curculionidae > Listronotus > Listronotus oregonensis. The sequence goes on along the minus strand of JAHBCN010013239.1, from coordinate 222 downwards.
AAAATTTTTTTAAAAAGGGTTAACTTTTAAATTTTTTTAAAAAAATATGTAAGAACACAAAAAAGGGGGTTTTTATGCACTGAAAAAAAAAAAAATTTACAAATTGCCCCTTTTTGCCAAATTTTTTTTTAAATATCTTACCAAATATAATGTAACAACAATTATTTAAAAAAAAAAAACCCAAAAAGGGGGGGGAAAAATCTGTTCCTCAACATTATAAAA
>JAHBCN010013238.1:0-20000 GCA_019359885.1 Listronotus oregonensis | reverse complement strand
TCCAGTTTTTCATTTCCCATGAATTAAATTTGTTTATTAAGTTTGTTGCCGTTTATACGAATCAAATGCAAAAAACCGCATACAAATCCAATCTGCAAAAAAAATCCCTCGTAAGGCCTATCTGAAAGGCTGGTACACTGGCCAGTACGCCACCGCTGTTAGTGAATAAATAAATTATTATTGTTAAAATAAAATAACATTAGATTTTTTGTTGAATTTAAATTTTTTATGTAAACAAAAAGGTAATAATTGTGCAATTGGGCATCATTTAATATGAAATGTAAATATAGAGTGTTTCAAAAGTCCTGAATGGAACTAAAATTTTCTATAGGTTGGCTAGTGAGACCAAGGGGTTAAGGAAAAGCTGCTAAAAATATTAAAAAATTATTAACAGTAATATAAATCAAATTACAGATCCTATAATTTTTTTCAAAAAGAGCAGACTTTTGAGCAATCTTATACAGTTATAAAAAAATCGTCAAATCAGCTCTTTTATATTTATTGTACTTTAATTATAAAACTTTATTTACGTAGTATAAGGGTTGCTGGGTCTAAATTGTATAGTTTTTAAATATTACGCAAAACCTATTAATTAAGAACAATATAAAAGACAATTATTTATTCTAAAATTTTTGTAATTGTTTAAAATCACGACCCCACTTTTTTGGGATGTAAAATCAACATGAATATATATTTTTTTATTTGACAAATATTTTTATTTTTTAAGTTTGTCAAAAATAAAGTAATAAAAAAATCAAAAATGTTAATTTTTCGATTAAAAAGCTTTTTAGATTTTTTTTTATTAAATCTTAAAATTGATATTTAAAAAAAAAGATTCATATTTGTCTTTACACGTGGAATATGAAACAAATTACTAGAAATTGCGAAACTTAAATAAATGCATTTTTATTTTCAAAATAAATAAAAAAAATTCTATAAAATTTAAAAGTTTTTTTTGTAAATCTCGAGAAATGGAGCAGATACGATTTCAATTCAAACTGGATTTTGGAGTAAAAACATGGAGTATTCGAATCCCGCGCCCCGTTACCTTTCACATTTTTATTAATCTTACCTATGCTTCAAAGGTACCGTGCATAGTTAAATATACCGATTATTTAAGCAGGAATATAAAATATAATCGAATAAGAAAAAAATTACTATCCAATTAAAATTAACGCGCGACCGAAATTGTTTTCCATGTTTCCCAGTGTAAGTAGCTTCCAATCACCCTGGAACATAATTTTTGAGAATTTATTTCAGTCCTAAAAATAAATATAGAACCTTGTTTGTAATCATAAGGAGTAACCGCAACAACTGCCTGTTTTTTTTTCACAATTTACAGAGGTAAGAAAAAACATGCAAATATGAATTTTATACTAAATTACTTGTCGCAAAAAATTAAGATGAGCATTGCTTTTCGTTTTTTGCAAATTTTAAAAAATCACCTCTATTTAGGTGTTTTGGAAAATCGCCAAATCTGAAGAATTGCGAAATTTGTAGTGGTATTAAAAGTTTCTTCTCACTGCGATTTTTGTTTCAAATGGACCTTAGAAAAATAAAATGATACATTTTCATCCCTAAAAAGGTTGTAAACCAACCCCCATAAACTATGTGTGGGTGCAATCATCCCCTAAAATATATAAAATCGTACTACAACAAAAATTGCAAAACATCCGATTTTTTAGGACATGTCTAATAAGAAATAAATGTTTGTGATAATCAACTACCCTAATCTAAGGGTGGAACTAACCTTATCAATAGGAAAAAAATAAATAAAATACTAGCTTTTTCAAGAAAAGTCTTAGTTGGTATTTTTTTGATCCAAGTATGTAAACTAGGTGTAACTAGATTTTTCTAGTTTACTTTTAACCAAAACCACCCCTGCAAGGGGGTATATTCATCCCCTAAAATGTAGAAAATCATATACAACTTAAAATTGTAAAAAATTATTTACATGCTTTAGGATATCTCAAATATGATGGACAGTTTAGAGTGAGTTTTGATAATCAACCACTCCTAAAATTAAGGGTAAAGAAACCCGCATTATCAGAAAAATTGAATAAATGTTAGCTTATGCAAAAAGCGTTTTGGCCTCATATTTTTCATCCCAGATGTATAAAATAGGCCTTCTTAGGTTTTTCGAGTTCATTTCTAATTAAAGCTACCTTGCAAGGGGGTAAATTCATCTCCTTAAATGTATAAAATCATATAAAACTTTTAAAATATTAAAAAATATATTTGGATGTTTTAGAATATCTCAAATATAACATGAATTTTCTTAATTTTAGGGAATGAATTTTCCCCCTTGCAGTGCTGGTTTTGGTTAAAAGTCATCTCAAAAAATCTAGGTACACCTGCTTTTTATACTTGGATCAAAAAAATACGAAGCTAAGACTTTTTTTGTAAAAGCTAGGATTTCATTCATTTTTTCTCACTGATAAAGGTAGTTTTACCCTTAGAAAAGGGTGGTTGACTATCATATACATTTATTTTTTATTAGACATGTCCAAAAAATTCTGATTTTTTTGCAATTTTTAGAGTTGTACATGATTTTATATATTTTAGGGAATGATTGTACCCCCACATAGTTCATGGGGGTTGATTTACAACCTTCGCAGGGATGGAAATGTATTATTTCAATTTTTCAAGGTCCATTTGAAACTAAAATTGCAGTGAGAATAACTTTTAATACCACTGTATTTTTGCAATTTTTTACGTTTTGCATTTTTCCAACCCCTTAATAGAAGTGATTTTTAAAAATTTGCAAAAAACAAAACGCACTGCTCTTCTTAAATGAATAAATGTGAAAAAGCAGGCAGTTTTAAAGCGATTTTTGCGGTCACTCTTTTAAATATCAAATATTTGAATTAATAATTATCAAAAGGTTAGGTACTCTAAACACCGATTAAAATTTAGGTGTCGATCATTTAATTATAAGGTATTTATTAGTCTAAATATTTTTAATATACATAGATAAATACCACAGTTTATAATCAATTGCTTACATAGTGTACTATTCTTGTAGGGAAAACGAAAAACCTAACTTTATCTGCTCTTCGACTCACTCGGCAGTCATAATATTGACATAGATTTCCCGACATTTTACTAAGAATACAAATTCTAATTACCACAGGGAAAACACAAACAAATCACAACGCACAAATGGCGATACGATATGCTATGAATTAAACAAAAAGAAGCAAAAAACTAGCCGTTTTTTGCTTCTTTGATGGCCACACTTAATTAATAATTCTTACTTTATTTGCAAACAGCAATAAACTAAAAAATACATGCGTTTATTTGGATTTTATTTATTAAAAAAATTAAATAAATTTACGTGAGCCTATATAAACATTTCTTGTTATGTAGGGATGACTTATAATAAAAAAATAGAATTGGTAAAAATTTTAAATCATGTTTACCAACGTGTATTCTTATACTAGGTATAAATATATTTTAGAAAATAATTCCCCGCGGTACAAGTTTAAATAATTAAAATTTTATTTTTTAATAAAGAAAAAAAATAAGATTAAGATTATTAAAACGAATATAAATTCGAAGTCTATTTTCGACAGAAAAAATTTCCCTACTTTCTGTTACTTTTTATTGGTTTGGCAACAGTGTTCGTTTATACAGCAGCGTGTGCACGTATATTCTCTCGATGGACGCTCGCTCAAGGAATCTCAGCAAGCGAGCGTCCAAACCTATTACCAAAAATTTTACATTGTTCTGTGTGTCTATAGTGGTAACTACAATTGTCTTTGGTATAACTAATAATAACTATGAGAATCTAAGGTAAAATGAAACCCAGTCCTTAATTTATACGCTAGTGTATGTACGGAGCTTCTAAAAAAACTACCTGCTTAGGTAAGCATCGATATGCATGTTTTCTTAAAAACACTTGAAAAAAAAATCCTCGAAATATGCAAAAAAAACTACTTGAAAAATCTAGAAAAAACTACTAAGATATTCTAAATTATTAGAAATTCAAATCGTTTACTTTCCACCAGTATCTATAAAAAAAACCACCCCTGTGACGAAGGGGTGAACTACCCCCGAACGTGATAACATACGAAAATATAGCGATATAAAAAAACTGTTGGATATTTTATAATAGTTTCTACCTTTTTGAATCAGAAAGATTACGCTTACTTGTCCTAATTATTGTTAAAACCTTTGTTTTAATAAAAATTAACCCTCATAGATGGTGAAATCATCCCCGAAATATGAAAAAAATAAAAAATTACTTGAAAAATCTAGGAAAAACTATTAAGGTATTCTAAATTATTGGAAATTCAAATCGTGTACTTTTCACCAGTATCTATAGGAAAACCACCCCTGTAACGAAGGGGTGAACTACCCCCGAACGTGATAACATACGAAAATATCATAGCGATAAAAAAAACTGTCGAATATTTTATAATAGTTCTTACTTTTTTGATCAGAAAGATTACGCTTACTTGTCCTTGTGGTGAAATCATCCCCGAAATATGAAAAAAATAAAAAATTACTTGAAAAATGTAGGAAAAACTATTAAGATATTCTAAATTATTAGAAATTTAAATCTTGTACTTCCCACCAGTGTCTATAAGAAAACCACCCCTGGAACGAAGGGGTGAACTACCCCCGAACGTGATAACATACGAAAATAACATAGCAATATAAGAAAATTCGAATATTTTCTAATAGATCTTAGCTTTCTTGATCTAATTATTCAAAACATTTTTTTTTCTAAAAACCAACCGTCTTTGGAATAATAATATCAAGTGGGCATAATCCATCTAAACAGAAAGCTAAGATCTATTATAAAATATTAGAGTTTTCTTGTATTGCTATGATATTTTTGTATGTTATCACGTTCGGGGGTAGTTCACCCCTTAGTTATAGGGGTGGTTTTTTTTTAGATACTAGTGAGAAGTACTCAATTAAAATTTTTAATAATTTAGAATATTTTTGTAGTTTTTTTTATTTTTAGCGGATGAGTTCACCTCCTATGGGGGTTGTTTTTTTATAAAAAAGTTTGAAATAATTAAATAAAGTCAGCTTAATTTTTCTGATGAGAAAAGTTAGATCAATTATAAAACATTCTACAGTTTTCTTATATTGCTTTGATATTTTCGTATGGTATTACGTTCGGGAGTAGTTCACCCCTCGTTAGAGGGTTGGTTTCCTTAAATAGATATTAGTGGGAGGTATAGTACATATCGATTATCTCTGACTGCAATAAAAATCCTCGAAAGTGATCCTTTATGCCCATGCCAACAGAGGTGAGAATAGTCCAGGTCCGCACTTTACCCTATACGTTTAGATATAACCTGGGGCAAATAGAACATCATGAATACTTATATATTGTTTCAGTCAGGTAGAAATACGTCCCTGTACGGTCGGGTGCGATAATTAGGTCAACCTACCCTAATAGTACCATAAAATGCTAATTTCGAGGGTTTTTACTGCGCTCAAAAGCAGTAGATACTTTCAGTGTCATTTTCTTATATCTTGAAAATACTATGCACGATTTGAATTTCTAATAAATTAGAATATCCTAGTAGTTTTTTCTAGATTTTTCAAATAATTTTTGTTTTTTTTTCATATTTAGGGGATGACTTAAGCTCCTTAGCGAGTGTTAGGGTGGACTTTTAACTATCTTACGCCCTTATTAATATATAAATGTTTTTTTTTCTAGTTTTAAAATTTTATTTTATAGAAAAAATATAATTACAATTACTTTTATTCGTAACGATATTATTCATATATTTCAGTTTTGCGACATCATATCAACCCCTAGTTAGGGGTGATTTTTGACATTTTTCAAAAAACCAAAAAATATGCTCATCTTAATTTTTTATTACCGATAATTTGACATATGCAGAATATTTTTAGGATTTTTTTATTTTCCCGTTTTTTTTAAAGCTCAAATTCTTATAAGTCTTCTTTGGGGAGCAAATGCCGCCTTGCCTCTTCCTGGGTTTGGCAACAAATTTAGAGGGCCAGAAACTATTTTTTTTTTCTGAAAAAAGATATTTAGCAGAGGGTTCTTAAATAGGCAAAGAAAGAGATTTTTTGGGTTTAGATAAAATAAATTTTATGCAAGAAGCCCATTGTTTTATAAAAATATAATATAAAAACGGTAATTTTTTTCCCGCTTTTGTCCTATCTAAACTCTCCTGTTAATTGACAACACTGTATAAATCTCTCTGATATGAGCCGGAGGCAGAAGCATAGGATTGTTAACATGAATGTAAATGAGAAGATATCTACACCTTATCCATTTATTTCTGTTTCAAAAGTAATAAATGGATCAATTGACAATGCTAAGAATTATGTGTGTTACAGTTGTTACAAATAAAGAGGTTTGTTATTTAATCAGTAGAAATAGGAAATTACATTCCTCAAGAAATGACTATTATTTATTATTGCACCTGAAGGGATTGGATAATAATTGACCATTTTTTGTAACTACCCACCTTCTATATTTAACAACGGGGTAACTTCTAGTGAATATCATAAGCATTGGTCCTGAAATGGCCCGAACATGGAAAAGTGTAGTTTTTTTTTATAAAAGGGTAGGGGATTGTACTGGAGATCTCGGTAACTAAAAGACACCGAAACATCGACAACATTTTATAGAATATACCGGAAGAGTTGGGGTTTTGACTTTTAGATTCAAGTTCAGGGAAAAAATAGTCCAAAAATCATGGTCCGACACCCACTTTTTTTTTTTTTTTTTTGTGGGCCTGGAAATTTTAAGAGGATCGTTCTTTTTCACAAAAAAATATTCGGTTAGATGAATGTGGAATAAAAAAGTTGCAGTATTCTTAACCGACATAATAAATGAATTGGAACTCCAGAAATTCCCACATAGCACGACCTGTTCGTCAACCAGGTCGATTTGGGGTGTAAATGTAAGTTGTTTTATTAATTAAATGCAGATAGATATCTGGACATACCCCATCAAAACATTTTTGATATCCTTGATGATGGCCCTTTTAAATGAAGTATTAGATATTTTTTTCCCTAACAATCCTACCCATAACGCTTTTAAAATAGAGTATTTAATTACTTATTTTAGAAACCTTGGGTGAATTTTTTTGGGACCTATAAGATGGCCACCAGATCTCTGGATCTAACACCTCCAGATTTTTTTCTTCGGGGGAGTGTGGAAAATAAAATTTATAAAGAAATAATTTTTAACCTGACAACAACTTGATCAAAGAATTCATAAGGCCCTTTTCAGAAATAAAACCATGAATGCCTTAAAATCTCTTTGATGATTTCCGTTATTTTTTTTCCCCTTTAAAACCCCAATGTCAACATAGTTTTGTTGTTTAGTATTTAGTGCCAAAGGCCTGTATACAGAGCGGAGTGAAATTCAACTATAGGGTCCATTATTGCTACCTTTAGTTTTTTATTTGAAAAAAATAACTTGCAGCAATGACATCTAATTTCACATTTTTAATCTTTATCGTAAACATAATGAAAAAGACAGATGCTTTTACTAAAATAAATTCTTAAATAGAATTTAATGCCGACAAAAAGTTGTATTTAGGCCACACAAAATAGAATCTTAAAGTATGGGCTTAACCAGATGTTTTCAAACTAGATTTATAAAATTGTTGAACCCTGTATCCACTAGGGCAACGTAAGAAATTATAAAAATTGGCGTTGAATGAACATATTGCAATATAGTCTGTGAGGCCACCGCAAAACCAAACCAATAGAGATACGCATAAACATTTTTTTATATTACATTTAACTATTGTCAATTCAAAGCCGAACTGCTGCCCCAGCTCAGCCGGTTTAAATTGCATTTTAACCTTAAAAATAGTAAAATAGTTTTTTTTAAAATAACTCGAAAAAATATTAATTTAGGAAAAAAAAAGGGGATTTGATCAAAATTTAAAGGTCTAATAAAACTACGCCATTTTTTTCATATAAATTTTTTAGGTTTTTTAGTTTTTTAAAAAATTAAGATTTAAATTTAAAATAAAAACCAAAAAATCTCAAAACTAAAAGAGTTACAAAAAATGTATTAAACAAAAATATGCTTTTAGTAAGCTCTATGAAGAAGCTTATATACAGATTTTTAATAAAAAAAAGAATAAAGGAGATATAAGCAATAAACTGATTTTGGCCATTAAAAATTTCGCAAAAAACCCAAAATTTTTTTTTACAAGTAAATTTTCCAGCCTGATCCACTAAAAATTAATTCAAAATATTCTATTTATCGAATGAAACAAACTAATACACATGGGCCCCGAGGCAATGGGGGATAACCTGGGGGGCACAGATATTTTATTTGTTTATTTATTTTGGTCCCAATAACTGTACCCATTCCGATCCACTTAAAAGTTTACCTAAAATAATAATTAATAATATTTTTATTTCATTGAAAAAATAATAATAAATGCCTCCTCTATCTGGGTGTTATACCTGGCAGGACGCTTAACATTTCTCGATCTTCTATGCTACTATGTGTATAGCTCATCGTTTAAATATTTTTATTATCGATTTAAATAATAATAATAATAATTTATAAATACAGTTATCTTTTAAAATAATCTTAAGAATATTTTAATCATAATTTTAACATAAAAAAAATTGTATAGTTTCTTTAGCATTAAACTTTTAAAACATTTCTTATTGCTTATCTACTTCTTTCTAGGCTTAAAGCCATTCTTATTTAAATTATTGTATTTTACCTTTTTATTCACTACTTTTAAATATAATCAAATTAAAGTTTAAACATTAAATTCAACTAAAAACCAGGTTAAAAATAAATAAATTTTCTTAAGATCATTCAGAGTAAATTTATTTATAAAATAATTAATATTATTATTTAAATCGATAATAAATTTTTTTAAGCGATGAGCTATACACATACTACCATAGAAGATCGAGACATGTTAGGCGCCCACAGGTATAACACCCAGATAGAGAAGGCACTTTTTTTTTTTTAATAAAATAAAGTTTAAATTTTATTTTAGTTAAAGTTTGGAGTGGATCGGAATAGGTACAAGTTATTGGACCAAAATAAATAAATAAATAAAATATCCGTGCCACCAGGTTATCTCATTGCCTCGCGGCACATGTGTATTAGTTTTTTTCATTTAATGAACAGAACATTTTGAATTAATTTTTAGATGTATCGGAGCTGGTATTCTTACTTGTACCAAAAAATATTGTTATTAGCGGAATTTTTAATGGCCAAAATTAGTTTTTGCTTATATCTACTTTATTACTTATTTTATTAAAAACTGTGTATATAACCTTTTTTGGAGCTTACTAAAAGCATATTTTTTTGATTTTATATATTTTTTCGTAACTCTTTTAGTTTTTAGATATTTGCGTTTTTATTTTAAATTTAAATCGTCAATATGTTAAACACTAAAGCGCTACAAAAATTTTATATAAAAAGTTCTAGTTTTATTAGGACCATTAATTTAAAATCAATAGTTTTCGAGTAATATTAACAAAATTGAATTTTACTATTTTTTTAAGGTAAAAAAATGCAATTTGAACCCGCTAAGCTGAGGCAGCAGTGCGGCTTTAAATGTCTATAGTTCATAGTAATATAAATAAAATGTTTCATGCGTATCTCTTATAGACTTGGTTTTTTGTGGTGGCCTCCCGGACTAATATGCTATATCATCGATGACGGCCGCCCAATCCCGTCTCTCTCTCCTTTATACCTATCGTTCACTTTTTTGTTTGTTGTATCCATTGCAGAGATTTAACATAATAATTGATAGAGTAGAGCGACCTGCTTCTAATGAATTTATTTTCATCTTAGTTTCTATATAAACTATGAGCATTACAGTACTCCTCCTACGCAAACCGTTATCAGGTTTATTTGCCGTAAATGGATCTTTTAATTGGTCATTTAGTTAAATACCTATGTATGGATTATAAATCAATTCTAATAACTAATTAAAAAAAAATGTTGGTTGATTGTGCATGTAAGTCATAGAAGTAAAACTTAAAAATTAAAATCTTAAAATTTAATAAAACAATATTATGCAATATTAAAAATAATGCCTAAATTTCGAAAAACTGATTTTTCGGGAACTACAAGTGCCTAAAATGTAATTTAAAAACGATGTGAATTCTAAGTATAGGAACATTAATCTTTAGATCACTTGTTATTTTCATTCTTGAATATTTTATGTTTAATAACGTCTTTGATATTTTTCACACAAAAATGTACCGTCTTCGAAATGTGTTCGAACTACGAGAAATACCTGAAATTCCTCCAATTATTACAAGCAACTTGACAATTAACCGGCCACCTGTGCTATCGGCCACTTCTTGTTAACAAAATCGGCTTTATAGAAATATAAAAACCCCAGATAATGGACAAATCCCGAGAAAACGTGCCACGGCCAGACAAATCCCAATTTTTAGAACCTAGGTAAATTAAATTTTTATATTGGCCGGGAATTCTTGGGCTAATTTGTATTTTTATTATTTTGGCGATTGTATTCTGCAAAATTCTAAAGGTAAAAATACTCTAAATAACAATATTTATGGCCAGGTTCAAATAGCATATTGCGGTTTGGGGGATTATCTTCACATTAAATTTTTAGTTGTGTCTTAAATCGATAAGAGTAAAGTTATCGTGTTCGGAATCAAAACGTCTTAATCAGCGTCCAAACCGTTTGTCACTAAAGAAAAAAATTGCTGTTATCGCGAAAAGTGAAAAGTACGCTTTGGGTTCGCGTGAAAACTGGCTGAAAAATTTGGTGCTGGAAAATCCCAAATAAATAATATTATCAGGAATAGCAAGCTAAACTAAATCGAATGTGTAAAAAGGTGTTAATTTAGGACAAAAGAGAAAATACAGAAGTCGGGAGGATTGCATATAGATTAGGTCGTCTATAATTGGTTCTGCAAAGCAAGAGGGTAAAAATGTTTCAATATTTGGACCGTTAATTAAACAAAAAGCACTTAATTAAGGGCAGCAAGCAATTTTATGTAACTGGAAAATTTTGTAGCCTCAAATGGTTGAACAACTGTTACCTGGCAAGGTCAGCCACCCTTCTATAAAGGCCAATTAGTCTTAATTGTATTGTGGCCGTCATAGACAAGTTTTACTGTATATTCTTGTGGCGGATTCCCTTAAATACAATATTTGGGGTTTTCTCATTCTAATGTACAATACCTATCATTGCATATGAGTTTGGAATTGATCCATTCTGATTTTTCTACAATATTAAAAAAAGTGGTCAAAGTTTTTTTCACAATATTTTGAGAGTATTTCATTAATTAATGAATATTTAAAAAAAAAAAAAAAAGTGTGTTCAATAATCCCAGAAAATTTTGTTCACCATCTTTCTAGCGTTTTGATAAAAATTGTTTTGCCCATCTGCTTTTTTAGCCGTTTTCGGAGTTCTAGAAAATCTGTATGTTATGGATTTTTCGACGGCTGTTTTTGCGAAAAATATTGGTGTTGCAAAAAATTGGTAACGACCATTTTTGTAGATTTCGAGAAATTTTTTGTCTAAAAACAAAATTCTCTAATTCGCATATTTTGGCAGATATTTGTGGAAACTCGTTTTTGGACTCTTTGGGAGCCATTTTTAGCGGGTTTCCACGTCGGAATCGTGATAAACTTTTTCTCCCTCGAAGTATCCGCGAAGACCTATGAATTGCACCGCAAATGAAAACTGTATAGTATTTCTTTACAGCCTTGGGGTACTTTCAGGTCTTCAGTTACTGGACTAATATTTTTTAACTGCTATTATAAATTATTTTTGATTTAATATTTGGTTATTTATTATATTATCATTTGCATTTGAAATAGTTTTAAGATTTTACATTTTGAAATGGTGGCCAAGTTGTTGCAGCTGTGTTAATATGTACTATTATACTTTGTGTAGATTTAGAAAATAAGCTTCCTCATTAAACAGTCTGTACACAAATTTGGGGAATATGAAAGGAGAGAGTTGTAGATATTTCAGATATTTTATGAATAAATTTTTCCTTATAGTTCATATCAGCATTTTTTTATTGGGGATAGTCAGTTGTCACTGGTTGTATCTTGGAAACTATTGTATTATTTCGTGGACGAAAAATGATTATCAAAATTAACAGGCGATTTATCACACAATTTTTTTTGCATCCATATTTTTTCAGTGGCATCTTTAATAAAAGAGTGGACGCAAATTTACTTTATACATAAAAATAATAAAACTTTGAGGTAAACAATTTTTTAATATTCTAATTAAACAATTTCTTGAGGTTTTAATTAACGATAGGGTATTATACAGTTTTAGTTTTACCAAACGTAAACACAATGAGTATTTAATCTTTTTATTTGAAATTGTGCATACCTTTAAAAAAAATATGTTTCACTTTGTCAGTGCTTCTTTTTTGTAGATGGGAAAAGTAAATTTTCGCCCACTCTAGAAGTTTAACAGAAAATAATATATGCGGAAAGGAGTCAAAATCGTTTAGTAATTACCGTGATTGATTAGTTTGATATCAATATTTTATAAAAAAGTGTGCCCTTTAATAAACTTGGTATCGTAAGGCCTCCTAGTGATAAAGTCGCCAACCTAATGCGTTTAGTCACACTTTATACCGTACAACGAATCAGTTATTTAACTCTCCACCCGTTTTGAAGCCAGAATCTTCAACCAATAGAACACTTTCCTCATTCTTGGGTATGCTCAACCTGCCAATTGATATGAGGACGATTTCTTTATTTATAATAACCAATCCGGTCTACTTTGTCTTTTTCTGTTACGACAGTTTTAACTCAACAGAGAGATGAACAGATGCCGCACCTGATTGAATCAGAACGTGAACGCACCAGTCAGAGCTGGTCTATCGGTTTTTTATTTATTTTTGATCGTCAGGTCAGCTGGTGTATTGAATCTTCATTGGAGGTTGGAAGCGTTGTTTATTTTTCGGTGATTTCAAGTGATTTGTTTAATTGTGTTGGATTTTGACAATTAATTTGTGAAAAGGTGACTAGTGTTTTCAGGTTTCATTGTTAAAACATGGTTGTGCTTTGTTTTGTTTGCAAAAGTTACAAAGAAATGTCCCATTTATTTGATAAACCTAAAGTGGTCGACAATAAAGGCAAAGAAATTAGGGTTAAATTTATTTATGGGTGGAGGTTGGCAATTTCATCCTTTCTACACCTCTGGAACGATTTAAAAATCAAATAATTCCATGAATTATATTATGACAAGGAGAATGAATCAGGATTGTTTTGGAGCAATTTTTTTGCAAATACGCCAGCAAAATGGCAACTGTCAAAACCCAACTCCGATTCAATATGTTAGAACCTTCAAAAAATGTTTGCAACTGAATATTTTGATCAGTCTGAAGGAACCAACTGTTTAGAAGAATTTGACAACTAACTCCGGAAAAAAGTAAAATCATATGAAATGCTTTTAGCCAAGGGACACATTTTTGATCGAATACTTTGGATTCTACAGACTATAGGCAGTTGAACGTCAGGCAAAATGCATTTTTTTATGTTGGAGGATATTTTATTGAAAATGTTTAGCAAAACATTCCTGTGAAATTTGTCAGTCATGTATTCAAAGAAGACTTAAGAACTGTCTGATGATGCACGTATACACATTTTAGAGCATACCAGAATGCTGCAAAGGATGTTTGGCAACCTCAGGTCTCTGGATCAAACTTTTGAGTTTTTTGGATCCCGCGAAAGTCTATTTCTGTCTGCCATTTTAAAGATTTTGCTACATTTTTATTAAGTGCTAGTAATAAAAATAAGGGCAAAAATTTAGGACTGCTCTTTCCACCTTCCAACATCCTTGTAAAAACTTCCCCAAAACTTATTTTGCATCTTTGTTTACCAGAACAAGAATATTGTACACTTTAAAAATTTTTAAACAGAGATTGTTTCACCCAAAACAAAAAAATCACAAAATCTTAATATTTTTCAGCATTTATAGGCCTATTATTTATAAGTGTAAGTGTAATATAACCATACATTTAAATCGTTCAAGAATGAGTGTATAAATAGAGAAAACAAAGTATATTTTTTTTTTTTTGAAACCAGATCCTGAATCAGTTTTCTAAATTATCAAAACAGCCGGTTGTTATCCTCGTAGTAATTTTTTTATCCAGTGGTTCTAGAAATGTATAGGGTATTCATTTTATTTGTAATGGAGGCACTTATTTAAATAACAAACTGCTTCCTTGAAACTACGGGTTACTTTGAAACTCTGTAAGGTAAAATTTTGTTTCCTCTATGTCTTGTGTGTACGTAGGCCTAAGAACTATATTTCTCTTATGACTTTAGTTTTTGATTTAGCTATTTACTGATGGTGATTCTTCTATATGTGTGATAATAGGCTACTTTTACATTTTTAAATCTTATACGGTACTGTAAGGCTCATTCTCGGCTTGCTTCGGTTTTCTTTAGTATGAGTCAAAAAATTCATTTTTTATTTTCCCGGCACGTGAAAGTGGCCTATTTTAAATTCGTATGACCAATAAAACTGTACCCGAATTTTTTTTTCTTGACCAATCAGAACAAGACAGTCAATTGACCATATTATATATTTTTGTTAAATATACTTACACACTGGGCCTTTTAACATGACTTTCATTTATTAAAATGGCCACCTACAAGAATAATAAATCAATTATGTATATTCGTCCTATGTTCTTCAACATCAACATTTATTTCTTTCTTGAGGTAGCCCAGGCCTTTATTGGTTTTATTATGAGCGCTGAACCAGTTTTTAAATAAAAATTTTCAAATACATCATTCTTATGCAAATTTTTTCACCTATTTAAACCTACCTGCCTACCAGCTATCGAATTACGTGTAAATGACTGATCATTCTCAATTACGCCTCTAGGGTTCTTTTTTACCAATTCCACTCAAGTTGCTGCATATCATTTAATTTAATAATTTCCAAATTATCCATATTACAACTTAGTCTTCTGAAATTAATTTTTGCTTGTTACTTAGTTAGCGTTATTTTATGAGTCCGTAGCGCTCCTTCTTTAAAACAATTATTTTTTTCTGGCAAAGTTACATTTAAGTCATTAATATTTTCAGACGGTACATAAGCAATAATTATTTTTTTGATAAATTCCTTTTAGTACCTTAATTAATGTTTTAACGTTGGGAATATTATTTTCTAAAGCTACCGCGAATCAGCCTTTCGCTTTAGGTGACCCGCCAATGCCATCTGGTACTTCCTCTTCCCCATGGAAAAGTTCCATGTCAGAGTTGTAACAGTCTTTGGCAATATTTTTGGTAATTAACAGAGTTAAATAACTGATTCTGTTGTACGGTATAAATTGTGGTTTAGTGACTTAGAGCCATCTTCATTATACTAATTCTTATTTTAAAGCTGTAAATTAAAAGATCTTTAAGTGTTAACTAAATAATGGAAATATTACAAAAAAGTAGTTTGTTTATAATCAACATAACAAAACCGTCTATTTAAATCCTTACAAAATCCTCTTTATAACATAAGTTATATAACGTGGATGTTTCAGAAAATGTGTCACGCCTAAGCAATGCAAACACATAACAAGGCCGTTTAAGATCTGAAACTAGAAGAACGTTGTATTTTTTAATCGCAACTACGATTTTGTTGGGTTGAAGGAAATAAGTAACGAAACTATTAAGTTTAAGGCACTGTTATTGTTTCAAGATGATTAACGTAACAAAGGAACAAGACAACATAAATGTAACGTAAATTAGGATGGTTTGCTTAGTGGGTAGTATGTCGTGATTAACCTTATGGGTATGCGCCATTTTAACGACATGTAATACAACGAAACTTAAACAAGAACAATAAACTTTAAACATATTAAACGAAATAATACTCCGAAAAATAAATAATGGAAAATAAGGATGAAGTGACTGGTAGCATTAAGGGAAACTTTAAAAATATCGGTCTTATGCGAAAAACTTGAACTTTGGAAAAAAAAACTAGAAAAAAATTTGTAAATGACATTGTATTTTTTTAGTAATCCTGAGACTTTAGATTGAGTTTCAATATTTAAAGAATGTTAATAAGTGTACTTTGCAAAATGAAAGGAGTTTTTTAAGGAAACTTAAAAATATCGGTCCTATGCAAACAACTTGAACTTTAGAAAAAAACTAGAAAAAATTTGTAAATGATATTGTATTTTTTGGTAATCCTGAGACTTTTAGATTGAGTTTCAATATTTAAAGAATGTTAATAAGTGTACTTTGCAAAAATGAGCGGAGTTTTTAGACATTTTCTTGGGTAATGTTTTCTTTATTTTTTTAATTTTTTTTTCAAAGAAGTTCACTTTAATATTTTCTTATTGTTTTATTATTTCTATTAATAGTTTTTACGTAATTGGTCAACTTTTCTGGCAAAATAGCCTACCCGACCGTACCTTTCAAGAGCTAAAATATATTTTTAACACATCAAGTTGTCGGACAAAATAATTGTCCAAGTGTTAATGATACAGGAAATAAAAAATATTTACTTATTACTTAAAAAATGTTATTTTATGGTGCTATATATTATAATCCAAAAATCATTTAAACTAATTAATCACGTTTTCAAAGAAAAATTAGAAAAAACAAATATTTGTTGAAATGTTTGAGGCTTTCTAATGGCTAAACAAGCAATTTTATTTTTAACAGTTGACTTTAATTGGTCTTCCTGATTTTTAGACGTCAGGACTTTATCAAATTTTATACTTTTTTCCGTATACACTGTATATAATTTAGTTTTATACATATTCATCTTTTTGTTTTTATTTGTCCTTTTTACAGTAATGAAAAAGTTTTTTTTTGAATTAAATTACAAATCATGGAAAATTAAATGAAATTTTTACGCACAATGTTTCCTCTAGAAAAGTAACAGAAAGAGTGATAGTTATTAGTCAATACTAATAATAATAACAGTAATAATACTTTGACTGGATACTACTTGATATACTTGATATTGGACTAAGTCTAAAGCCGTAAGAATTGCAGTAAAAAGAGCAGAACAGCAGATGTTCATTGAAGATCACATTAATAAGCCGCAGCACGGAGTATTTTACCGGAAAACATAGAAAGACTCAGCTGGTTTCGAAACCTCACGTTTGATTTCTGAAATCTGCTAAGCTTAAGTCTGAGACCGAGGGCTTTCTTACTAGCATGCCAAGATGGGGTGATAAACACATTGGCAGAGCCTGAAGTCAGTTTTCCTACATCTCTGATACTGCTTTTATCGAGCCTGTCAAAGAAACCCTTCTTATCTAATGTCAGCCTATCCAGTGCATGCTGTCATTACATCCACCGACATAATGATGCGTTTCGGGTACTCTTATTATCACCTTTAGACATTATTATTGACATCGATGAAACAGCAATTCTGCCATTTGCTCCCAGCGATATCGAGGCAATAGGGAAAATGACAACTGTCGCATATATTGAAATTATGATTCCCAACTACGCATCAAATTCGCGCCAATCAACTGATATCCGGTTCTCCTTGATAAAATGAATAACTCCATGTATGGATTGGAGTCTTCGCCTCAGCGAAAATTAACATTCATATATGTTAAAGGAACGGAGAAACAACTTCTACCAGCAGCACCGTGCGAATGGTTGTCCTACTTGTCGGCGTTTTGGGAGGCATAAAGGAAAATTAGTTGTGTGAGCTGAAGTGTATTCCCTACGTCATCATTCATCCGAACAACTGGTGATAAAAATGCAGAAATCGGTTGTCCTTGGGTCCCTTCGTTTACTGAGGTAAATAATTTGGCCGAAGATCACCGCCCAAGCGGACGCGAGGAGTGGTCTTCGATAGGATGGCCTTCCGCATGACGCCCCATGAATACGCCCATGTCTGATCTTTGTAAATAATAATATTGCTTTATTGTCATATATAAAACTCATATCCTTCGTAAAAAAATAAAACTATGATAATACCATAGAAAAATAATAAATTATATATATAGTTTATGAGAAAAAAAGACAAAATAATGGTTGTATGCAATAATTTGTTCTAATTTATTTTCAAAGTATTAAGACACACATAATAAGCCTTTCCTAACAATAAGTTATTGACGGACATTCATAAAAATGAAGTATCTATATTTTTTGAGCCATATAAAGGATTTTTTAATAAAGTAGAACATGGATTTGGAAGATAATGTTAAGAGCTTTGTCTAGTATTGTGAGAAGATATCTTAGTATTATTAAACTAATATATTTTATATATTACCAAATTGTTAATACTGTTTCTAAAATATAAATGGAAGTAAGTGTATAACTTTTTTGATTTGATATAAATAATGGTTTTTATGAGTCTTTGGACTTAGTTTTACAAATATATCGAACTGGTCTCTTTGCAAGAAAAACACTAAATATATTAGATACAATACTACAAGGGGTAAATTTTGGGATAAAGCACCTTAAAAGTCTGGATATCCTTCACAAATATATCTAAGTTTAACCCAACGTAAACTCTGTTCACCATTATCTTCAATCTTCCAAACCCCACCTTACTATTTCTTACCGAAACCCAAATAAGTCCTGAAAACATCAACGAACCACCTTTTCCCAGGTTATGAACTCATTTTCTTTTTTGAACCCATGGCGGCGTTTGTACTTACGTGTTCGCAACGACCTGGCTTGTGCTAGGTTTCTAACCTCGAATCGGGTAGGCCTAATATTCTTTGGCTTAAAAATTACTTTCAGATCTTCTACCAAATTTATCTGCTGTATATACCGGCCCCATCTGACAATTCCCACACCGAGTTCTTTTATTTTTTCAATAAAGATCAACAATATTATTTTCCCCGTTTCCATTGGCCAAAGTAATCGTCCTTGGGGGTTTTAATGTTTTATAATATAGACTGGCTAGGCTCTTTCCCAAAAAATGATACCAAGGCAGAGCAGCCGCAAATTTTTTGCAATCAGCAACTCGCTCACCAATTTAATTAAACCTACCTACTTTCCTAGGGTTCCCACCCCTGTTCTAACCCCTAGATCCTTTTTTTACTTCCACCCCCCAACTCTACCAAGCATCAGTAACTGCTCCCTTTGGTTTTCTAAACCCCGCCACAAAGCCAGACTTTTAAAAATTTCCCCAAAAAAAACCCCCCACCCAAAAAGGGGGAAAAAAAAAATCAGTATAATCAGACCATCTTTGAAGCAAAAGACCGTTTTAACAATCTTGCCTCGAATGACAAAAACTTTCTGTCCTTTTCCAAAAAAATTAGTCAAAACTTCCACAAATTCTTTTTCCCCCTATATCTAAAGATGGAATTGTTTTTTCCTCTTTAAAAGGGAAAAAAGGAACCCATTGCCAAACAATTTTCGCCAATTCTACGCTTTATCCTCCCAAACCCTTTCCCCTCCTTGTTTCTAGGCAGAAAGTATTTCTCTGGGATATATCCCAAATCAGACCCGCTTTAGAATATTGTTCTCATTTCTTTGGGGAAAGGCTCCCCTACAACACTTAGCACTCTGGACTTCATTTAAAAAAGGGGCCGTTACCATTAAGATTCCAAGCCCACAGGGAAAAGGGTTCCTCTTCTTGCCCACCGTCGAGCTGTAGGGGATCTGTCGTTTTTCTATAGATATTTTCAAGGCTTCTGCTCAGAGAAGTTGGCCAGTATTTCCTTCTCGGCAGCTCCCAAAGAGCAAAAACATAGTGCAACTTTTTTGCATCCCTTTTCAAACTAGTTAGACAGGCCCCGAACTTCCTGCTTTCTTCGCCCCCTTTATCCCTAGAGTGCCCAAAAATGTGGAACCTGCTGCCCTCAGAAGTCTTTCCTTCTCCTCCCAATCTCCAAATATTTAAGTCCCGTGTAAACCCAAAATCCTCTCACCACCTAAGACACCCACTACGTTAGTACTTATGCATTAGCCTTTGTGGACTGTCCCAAGAAAAAAATTAAAGGTTTTTTTTTGTTTAAAATTTAACAGTTACTTTAAAAATTTAATGTTTAAAGAAAGTTTCTTAAACTAAGTATTTTTAAAAATTTAAAATTTTAAAAAATGAAATTTTTAAAAAAATGACACT